>CM035431.1:147994891-148124891 GCA_020310875.1 Ceratopteris richardii
GAAAGAGAGAGAGAGAGAGAGAGAGATGTGTGTACACAATATGCTCAGAATGTAGTTCGCGCGTGCAAACTCGACAGTAGCAGACTTTCATTCAAAATGCGAGCAAATGTTGAATTTTTGCTCTCGAGTCTGGTTAAAATGGTACATCGGTATAAGTGTCAGTATGAGCGTCCGTATAAGCGTCGATAATGTCCAGTAAATTACTGATGCCTATACCGATGCTCATACCATCAGTATTGCATCCGTGGGTTTTCAAGCATTTTCAACGGTCATACCGACGCCGAGGCATGACCGTTGGTATGGAGAACGTCAGTATGCCCCTCATATGTTAATGATAGTTAGCTTATCTTGTGATGACGCCAAGTTCATGCAAACTGGGTGGTGGCTCAAGAGATTGCAACTAACCTTGATCATAGGTATGGTATCTTACCTATAGGTCAAGAACAATTACTATACTTTTGAGTTGGATCAAGTCGTTAGTCATTATAAGACGATATTGTTGTGTTATTGCACTTTCTACTCTCTCCACATTATTATTGTGATTATTGTGTTGTTCCACAAGATGACAACTATGGTAATCTTGAATCAGCTAAAGTTCATAGACTTGCATATGGTGCAGATTCCTCAGCACCTCCCTCAACCGATGTTGGAATGGTTACGGGATAGGGAGTTGATGGAATATACCATGATCGACTGGAAACAATTGGTCTTCTATCTCATGGCATTAGCCTTCCTTGCTCATACGAATGAGCGGATGGGTGGTGAAGGCAAATACTTAGTCTTCTTCACATTGTAGATCAACGATGAGACCTATGCTTCGACAGTCATAGTACCTATGGAGGAGATGGAAAGAATGTTTGGTAAACCTTTCTTTGAGAAGTACAAGTATGCCAGGTTGCTAGATAGGTATGTTAGGCTACCACCAATACGGCTACCCATAATTTTGTAATTATCCAAATTTTGGTGGTTCTATAAATTGTAATTGTAAATGTCCTTAGAACTTACCAAGACTATTCACCGTCATTGAGTGTTTTGTAACGATCAATGGAGGTTAAAGCAATTCAACCCCATATTCTGTAACATAGGTGAGAGTGTTAGAAGGAATGAGAGATAGGAAGAGAGTAATGTGGAAGCCAACAATTAACTCTATAATCTATTGTACTATTTTCATTACTGTAATGCAGAAACCTTTTCTCGATCATATTCTCTGTCTTACTATACGCTCTTTTTTGTCTATTCTGAATCCATTTTTTTGCAAGAAATGTTTCTTTTAGTGATATTTAGAAAATATAAATGCACTGGAAACTATTTCTGGTAATCTCCATTCCCCGAAACCTATTTGTTGTGAAGAGAATACCAGCAAACATTTGGTGACCACAATGGGATGGGGTATCATGAACAATGTCCGGCAAGGTGAAGTAATGACTGACGAACAAAAGCATTCTCGACAATGGAGAGGGATTATGCCAACACAATCGAATAAGTGGTTCTCGAAATATCAAGAATTTCAAGCAACACTTGGAGTGGTGGGATCATCTGTGTCGCAACATATGGATACTATCGGAGAAGAAAGTTCAAGAAGTACCCACGTATCTGAACAATTGTCTTAGTGGAAAAAGGGGTAATATTGTACCGATTGCTAAGGCAATTGTTGGAAGTACATGCGGCTTTTGAGGAAGCCAAGTTGCAAGTAGACAACATAGAATGACGGCAGGCCAAAGACGAATCAGACAAGGAACCATATAGACGACATTGGATTCAGGTATGATGCCGAGCCTTTTGGATTTTGTTTGGATGGAGCACCTTGAAGAAAAGTAGACCATACTATGAAGACAGTTTGGTGTAGTATTATAGATGGAGTCCCAAGATGGAAAAAAAATCAAAGAAGGAGATGACTTTTTGTGGATACCTACTAAAAAAGAGTGGAAGAATTGGCAAGTTTCGATTCGTATGGCAATCCCAATGCACCGAATTAGCGGAATGCAGTTTAATTAGTTTAGCAAAAAAATGGCTGATGAACTTGATGTGCATGTTCATCTTTTTTATACACAATATGAATTTCTAGAAGGAAATCGGGATGATGCAAGAAAATGTTAGGTGTTCTAGGCTAGCCTTGGAGGAGAAGTTGTTGGTTGGCTAACTGAATTCGCCTCAAATCATTTCGCTACATATGATGCTGTGAAGAAAGCATTCCTAAGGAGATTTTGGAAAGCTAAAACTACATGCCAATTGTTTATCACCTTGCAATATATGGTGCAATAGTTAAATCAAATAGTTATAGAATATGCTTCCCTGTTATGAAGTACTTTGTGACATATTTTGCAAGTGGAGCACCCTCCTGACGATGTGGTACATGGCTGGTTTATGGATGGGTTGACTCCATTGCTAAAATAGAAAATCTCTCTTTTTGCCTGAAATGGTCATAGAACATTGGACCATATCATAGATGCTATATAGCAAATGGTCATAGAACATTGGACCATATCATAGATGCTATATAGCAACTGGAATGGAATTGCAAATCCTATTTGCAACTTTCTCTAGATTCCATACACACGCTAAACTCAAATATGTTGGTAGTGATTGATCCATACAACCAGTTATATTGTACAAAAATGTAGGAATCCAGGCCATGTAGCGGCCATTTGTGCATTAAATCAGATGTATTGTGTCATTTGTAACCTTATGGATCACAGTACAAATCAATGTAGGTACAATACTTGCAATCAAATTGTAGCTACCAATCATATTCAACTAGAACCCAGACATAATGAGAAATGGTATTCGTCAGACAAAATTGATCAAATTACCAAGACTATGGGAGAGGAAGTAGATCCTTCAATCGATATCATAGGGATGAAGGAGAATACCAAAAGGAAGGTAAAGGTCCACAGTGTTGATTTTGTCTAGAATTAGGTCATATTGATGTTGATTGTCTAGATGCTCAAGACTACAATAGGAGAAAAAAAAAGCTAGATTTAAGGCTCTAATGCCTTATATGGTAACCTTAAACCTTGAAGAACTCATAGCTCCAGTGGTTACTCGATCCGAAAAGTTTCCAAATAACAATGATTATATGGTAGTTTAGGATGTTACTACACATCACCAAGTTTATGATCAAGCAGTGGGATGGGCTAAACAAGCTCCGATTGAATTTTTAGAAGAAAGTTCGAGTGGGCATACCTGGAATGAACCAAAAAATCAGGTTATGGGAGGCATAGTTAACGATGTTATAGTAGTGTCAAGTTTTTCACCATCAAATAATACTAACCCGAATCATGTAGTAGTTACTACTTCTCCAGAATCTAATGTTCTAGAGGGTAGTAATATTGTAATAGACCCTTGGTAGTTATTTTGTAAATCTACAATACAGTTACCTCTTTGGGATTTATTGGAACTAGTTCCTACTTTTTGGGATACTCTATTGAAAGAAGCACATAAGCTAAGTGCAAGCGATACTAATGATGAGCAAACACAAGTTAATACGGTTGCTACATCTCAACATGAACTTGTAGGTTATGCAGTACATTTTGGTATGGTACAAAAGCAAGCAGATTTTTAGAGTTTTGATTGATGGTGGATCTGGAGTAAACATTGTTACTTTGCCTATTTGTAGACAACTAGGATGGAATGATATCCAACCTGCACCATTTTATATTCATTTGGCAGATCAATCTTGCATGCATCCTATTGGTCTCATCAAAGACATCATTATTAAAATACAAAATATTCCTTTTAAAGTATCTTTTGTAGTCATTGAGTCAATTGGTAAGAGTAATGACTATAATCTTTTGCTTGCATGACCATGGCTTAAACAAGCAAAGGTTTGGTAAGATTGGGGATTCCAAGCGATCACTTTTAAGAAAGGTCATGAGAAATATTCTATTCCTTTGGAAGACAAGCAACATTATCCAAAGGCTCAATTACCATCAATTGTAGAATCACCACATATGATGGTTGGACAAGAGGAAGATGAAGAGCTCCAATTTATGGAAGCTAACTGAGATTTGTGGCTAGTAGGACTAATTGATATCCTTGAATTATTAACCCAATTCCAGCAAGATCCTATTGTGATTGTCATACAACTAGAATCTGAGTTTGTCCAATCTAAAGAAGAGACGTCGTGGCTATCTAAGGAAGATGTGTTTACTCATACTAGTGTCCGCATTCAAGAAGATCGAATTGAGTAGGTAAATTTAGGATATGATAGTATCCCTCAAAAAGTGAAAATAGGTGCTAGTTTGCTTGAAGGATTTGAGAAGGATTTGATTATACTTTTGTCCAAATTTAAGGATGTGTTTGCTTGGAATTACTCTGATATAAGGGGATTGGATCCCAAATTTTATCAGCATAAAAATGTGTTAAAACCAAATGTGTCTCATGGTAATTCAACAACAGTATTGCAGGAACCCGAATTTCACTAAACAGGTTAAAGAAGAGTTGGATAGACTATTAAAAGTAGGATCTATTGTGCTTATTGAATATCCAGAATGGGAATCTCCTATTGTAATAGTTCTTAAGAAAAACAAGAAACTACACATTTGTGTTGATTACCATTAGTTAAATGCAGCAACAATACTAGACCCATTTCTGCTACCATTTCTAGATACCATGCTTGATGAAGTTGCTGATAGGGAAATGTATTCATTTTTTGACGGGTTTAGTGGATACAACTAGGTCATAAATTTAGAATTAGATATACCAAAAACATATTATTTTACTATATGGGGAGTACTCGCATGTACAGTCATGTGGATTGGATAACAGAATGCTCCTAGTACTTTTCAGAGGTGTATGCAACAAATTTTTGCCTCATATTTAACTAGTTTCATTAGGTTATTTTTGGATGATTTTTCAGTGTCTGGCCAACAAGTTGATCATTTGCAACATTTAACGCCATGTTTTACTAAGTGCAAACAAGTACACTTGAGTCTCAATTAGGCTAGACCAGTTTTTGGAGTAAAATGTAGCAAATTGTTGGCCATGTCATTTCCAATACTAGAATTGCGATAGACCCGAACAAAGTTAATGTGATCTTGGAAGTACCACCGCCACGTTCTCCTAAGGAGTTATTATGGTTTTTAAGCCAAATTCATTGGCATGGGTGGAATTTATGATATTTAGCTCATATTGTTATGCCATTAAATGCTACTGTTCATGTGAAGCCTACATCTTTCAAATGGACTTTCGAGTGTGATCTAGCATTCCATAGATTAAAAGCCTTAGTCACACAAGCACTTCAATCTCCAGATTGGTCCCAACATTTCCATATCTTTGTGGATGCTTTAGATGGCTATTGGTTGAGTTTTAATGCAAAAGGTAGGACATTCTTGGTTTAGGCCTGTATATTATGCTAGTCAATGCCTAACTATGGCATAGTGCAACTACTCATTTGCGGAACAAGAATTCTTAGGACTTATTTATTCTATCAAGAAATTTTGAGATTATTTACTTGGTCTTTCTTTTACTTTCCATGTCAATCAGTATTTTTCTTTATTTGGTAAAACAACAAAATCTAGTCAAAAGATTGGCCAAATGGGTCTTATTATCACAAGAGTATGACTATGATGTAATTCATTGCCTTGGATCTTCCCATATCATTGAATATTTCTTATCTCAATTAGATAACGATGGACCTCTAGATGGGATTGATGATTCTTTTCCTAATGTAGATCTTTTCCATATTATAGATAATATTGAACCAGAATTAGGAACCCCTACTTGGTACAATGAAGTGATGTCTTTTCTTGCAACTTGTGTTCCTCCTTCCCATTTATAGATAAGAGCCTAAAAAAAATTAGCTTTACAGAGCTGAAAATTTTCTATTATCCTCAATAATCTATATTACAAGGATACTACCAAAATTTGGCTTGGTTGTGTGCCACCTCATGAAACAACAGTTGTCATTTCGAAAGCTCATTATGGAATTTTTGGTGGTCATCACGAAACCGATTTAATAGTAAAGAAAAATTTTTTAAGTGGGTTATGGTGGCCAACTACTCACAAAGATGTTCGAGATCATCTATATGTAGTATCTATAGTATGAACGACTCATAAGATTGACATCAATTCAGAGGTCTTCTATTAAGGTAGATCTGTACAAACTAGAATAACTGCAACACAACAAATATGCACCACGAGTACAAGAAGTATGATTTATAGACTACAGAGTTTAGGTACAAATAGGTCCAAATGGAAAGATAATAAGCATCCTCACTTTTCAACACAATGTTCCACATATAATTTCTGCTTTGTGCCACTTCTAAGGTTTAATTTGATAGAATATACAAAATAATCCTACCAACTCCTAACAACTTCAAGGATAGAAGTCAACTCATGAACTCCAAAGGCAAAGATAAAGTGCATGAGTTGAGGGATGTAGTAGAATCCTCTTAGCAAATCATCAGAAGGTCAACTAGAGAGAAGAAGAAGCTAGAGAGGTATGGCTATGATACATCATTACTCACTAGACACTCTATCTATTTGGCATAGGATTCAAAACCTTAGGAGCCCTCATCTTATGATGAGGCAAAGAAGACACTAGAATGGATAAATTTCATGGAGGAGGATATTGAAGCATTGAAGGAAAATGATACTTGGGAGTTAGTACCCAAGGCCTCATCCATGAAGATCATTGGATCAAAGTGGACATACAAAGCAAAGAAGAACTCTAATGCAACCATCAACAGGTGCAAAGCAAGACTTGTAGCCAAAGGGTATGCACAAACACAAGGGATTAACTATGAAGAGACTTTTTCACCTATGGCAAAGATGCCAACCATTAGAGTGCTTATGAGCATTGGAGCTTCTAAGAATTAGAAGATTTACCAAATCGATGTAAAGAATGCATTTTAAATTGTCGGATATATGAAGAGGTATATATGGCTCAACCTCATGGTTTTGAAGATTCATCATTCCCTAGACATGTATGCAGGTTAAGGAAGGCCCTATATGGTCGAAAGCAAGCCCCAAGGGCTTGGAATCATAGGCTTGTCACCTATTTGTAGGACAAGGATTTCATGGTTAGCAAAGGAGATCCTTCACTCTTCATTAAGAGGAATCAATCCGAAGTCATATACCTTTGTGTATATGTTGATGATATAATAATCATAAGTAATAATGCTTAAGGAAAGGAGGATCAAGCTTCAAATGAAGGAGTAGTTCAAGATCAATGATCTAGGGCAACTTACGTACTTCCTAGAGCTGGAAGTAGCATACACAAAAAATGGAAGCATATCACCCAAAGGAAATACATCAAAGATATGCTTGTTAAGTTCAAGATGGAGAACTCAAAGGTCGCAAGTACACAGTTGAGCCTACTGTGGCCATTTATAGTTGTGAGGATGAGTATAGGGAAAATTTCACACGGATTGTTGAGTGTGTGTGGCTGAAACGCCTTATGGCTGACTTGGGTGTTGGTCAATCTTTTGCCACCACCAGCTTTACTGGTAGTCACACCGCATTGGCAGTTGCCGGGAACCTTGTGTTCCATGCTCGCACTAAGCACATTGTCGTGTACTATCATTATGTCAGGGAGCGATTCTCTATTGGAGAGATTAGTTTGGCATATGTGCCCACATAGGAGAATGTGACAGACCTTTTCACGAATGCTCTACCTAGGGAGAAGTTTGAAGCTTTCCGCAAAGCTTTGGGCTTACTTCCTTTAGTGGATCGATACCACATAGCTTGGAACTCCCTTATACATGAGTGCCATCTCCTTGTTCACCACATCACTCCCATGGGGGATTTGTTTATATATTTTGGTAGTGATGTGTGTGAACACTCTAGGACTACCAGGGCACCTTTTTCCATCTTTAGGAGGTTCCCCAACCCCAACTTTTATATATGCCTATAACCCTTACGGGTTACTTATCTTTGTACATTCTCTTGGTAATACATTCAGTATTGTGTTGTGCTCCAAGCTTCTTCTTCTTCCTTGTGCTATTTGCATGCATCCATAGACCTCAAACTCCAAGAAGGTTAACACTTCAATTGAAGATGTGCAAAAGATCTCTAGATAATTTCTACCAGGTTGTGAGCACTGAACAAATTATTAAGAGCTTCTCTTCCAAAAATAAAAAGTTTCTCAAGGATTTTTAACTCATAAATCATCTGTTTTGATACAGAAGTTTGATATTGATGCTCCAAAGTACTTGTAATGAACTAATGATTAGGACCACCATGTGCTAGAGAGATGATTCTCTGCCCAACCTTATGCCTCTATATATAGTTGCTCGAATCATCAAGGACCAACTAGAGTCCACAAGTGCATGTGCAATCTCCTCCACTCCTTTAATATCTTCCACTAGTGGTTGGAGTGATCTCGGCCACTGCTTTAGTGCCTTCCACTAGAGTCCACTACTGGTAGGTATACTTGCCACTTGAATTAAGTCTCTCAGGACTCAAGTTAACTCACATTAATTTGAGTAGGAAGGCACTTTGGGAAAAATCTCTCCCCATGCTACCCATGAGGGTTGAATTCAAGACTCCTCCTTCCCAACCTTGAGACTTAACCACTAAGCTAAGTGGATTACTTGTTTAAGAGAGCACATGAATTTATGCTTAAAGTCTAGTCTTGAGATCTTTGACTATACACGCGAGTGACAAAATGGTATCTGATTTTAGAGATGTCTGAATCAATCAGACCCTTAAATCATAGACTTACATTGTTACACTCTTTTCTCCTTGGGAAATATTTTCTTCCTCGAAAATAAAGGTATATATAGTAACTATAAGCATCCCTTGAGCCTCATGTTCTAAACTAGAAGATCAGGTTTCATCTTTGTGGTGGGATCCCTATCCAATGATTCAAAACACGATTTAGCTTTGCACTTGATAAACTTATCTATCTAGGCACTAAGATGTGAAATTGGTGGATTCAATTACTAGTCCATTTTTGGGCATCATTGGTGCATGGACATTGTAACTAAGGTGGGATTCTTATCCCTAATAAGACTTTGAGAACCCTTAATTCACTTGAATTTGATTTTGGTAAACTAGATGTCCGGTTGTCCCAAAAATCTAACTTGGATGTTTCTCCTGTGGTTCACTCCCAACCAACATTTACTTGATTCATTACCCAACTGAAGGACCTCTTTGTCCAATGGGCTTAAATATCCTATGTAGACGTAGGAGAAAGTTTGCCATTTACTTTTAGTTAATCTTTCTTTATCTCGAGCAAGTCAAATCCAAAATGAAAATTTTCTAGCTTAGGACACTTCTCAAAGACTTTAGCTTTAAGCTCTTGGAAACTATCGATCTTATGAGCAATTCATAGCTTGTCTTTCAAAGAGTATACTGAAATCTATGAAATTCATTAGAGGTGTGCTATGTAACTTGAAGCAAGCTCAAATGAATAAATCAACTTAGCATATTTTGAAGATTGAAAGGGTTCTTGTACAGAACATCTATATAGGATGTTTAATTTAGTTACCAAGTTCCAATTGGCTAACCCTGGACTTTCGTGAAAAGAATGAGATATTGTCAAATCCAAAAGATTTGGAAAGCAGAAAGAAATAACTAAAACTCTATGCAACTAATTCAAACTTCTAAGATACTTGGACTTTCTAAGATTCACATTCTATGCGACTCAACAATTCAACTTCTCAAAGATCTATTTCAACAAGGTATTGAAGCAATTTATCTATCTTTGAGAGAACTAAAGTAGATTCTCAAAACGATTGATAGTGTAAAGCTAAATATCATCCAACCACAAGATAATAGTGTCGTATCCAACATTAGGCTTGACCCATTGAGGTTTTATTGATGATATTTTACTCAAAATAATGCTTCTATTGAGACTTAGTCAATTCATTTATTCAACCTTTATGACTGCTTATTGGGAATGCAATTCTTGTGCATTGCTTTGAGTGAAAGGATTGAATTTACCCAGTTACACTAGGAACTTGGTGCTTGAATTAGTCAATTGAACCTTGGTTGAAAGGATCATTTCAAAGTTTACTTCTTCATAAAGTTATCAAATATTCCTAATTAGAAAACACTTTATCTTGAAGTGTTCCATAATCCAAATAAGAACATGCTTTGCCCTATTTGAATTATAAAAGAAGAACTTGGAAGTTAATTACTTCTTGATCTTCTTACTTACTTGATCTTGAAGTGTCTTGTAAAACATTTTAGCTAGAAGCATCTTGAGATCATGCTTTTATCCTCCTTGAGTTTAACTTTCTTCCTTGAATTTTGATTTCCATTTGAGGATCCAATCTTACTTCAAGATTCATTCTAAAACTAAAAGACGCTTATTGTCCCATGGTCCGATGCCCTATACCATCTTTCCTACATCAATTTGAGTATAAAATTTTGTGTCCCATACCACCCTATTTTATATTCCCATTGACATGTTAGTGATAATTATCCTAAAGTATAAACATATCTTTATAGAGTACCTTCTCGATTATATTCTTTAAAAGAAATTTGAATTTTTAAGGCATTATCTCTATCATGAGTTTCTATGTTTTGATTCCTTCACACGATCTTTTCATGATCTCATGCTTTGCCTTGAAAACCTTTGAATGTGAGCTCGATTCAGAGTTTGGACATGGTGAAGTTTTATGGACTTCACTTCCGATCTGATGTGAAAGAAAAACTCTCCTTCATTTCTTTATCCTTTTGTCTACATGTTTAAGTACATTACCTCAATGCACTTTCCCAAGAAATAGATAACCTGTTTGATGTTTTTTATGAATCATGATTTCTTTTTCTTTATGGCCACCAAAGAAAAATTCTCAAAGTCAGTTAGCATTCCACTGTCCCATACCAATGGATACTTTCACTAATTCACAAAAATATATCCCGAGTATGGCCCAATTTTTTTGTCTTTGAAATTCTCTCATGATCATCTCTAATGATTCTTTCTCGAACCCTTAGTGCCAATATTGAGAGCTAAGATGAGTGTGTTATTTTCTATTGATACACCTACTAGCTCTTGCAAAGAGTTTTAAGGTCAAACATCTAGGATATGTCTAGATCCTTTTAACTCTTTATGCCTTGATTTTGAAAAATCTTGATTCCAAAATTTAATCCAATTGAGGATTTAGTGCTTAAAGAGGTAACACTCATGAATCATCATGAGCTTTATTTCCAATATTGAGGAAAGATTCATAATAGTTCCAATCACAAGTTCTTGTACAATCATTGCCAAGCCTCATCAATTCTTGTTGACCTTACGACAAGAACAAAGACTTAGTCTTTATCTTTAAGCAACATCTCCCTCAACTGAAGTCCAAGCATGTGCATTAATGCCTTTTAGATTCCAAAGCTAAGAATCTCATGAAGAATGATACACCTATGGGTTGTATCAATTAGTGGACTTTAAGTACCACTACTGGTGGTTTGGGACTTCTCGGGAACTACTTGCTATCTAAGTAGCTTGAAAAAATCCATTTCACTACTAGGGAGAATTTTATTCTTCAAATATTTTAAATTATTCCTAATGAAGCAAAGACATGAGCAAAGAATTCATCTTGGACTCATTTGCACCACTTGAATGATCCTTCAAAGAAATTCTAGACTTTAGACAAAACTTCAAAGTCTTTTTTTTTTGTTATGTTCACTTCCTAGGTGTCAAAACAAAAGATAAATATCACCTTAGGATATGGTTTCCCATTCCATCATGAAAGTTTGATTTGAAATTTCATTGATGTGATTCATTGTCTTGATTTTGAAACAATTATTATCATTGGTCAATCTTTCAATGTTATTGCAGTACTTTAAAGATATTTCGACAATCCATTGTGATTACATAGTTTAAAGTACAATCATCTTTTGATCATTGAACCAGTGTATAAATAATTTTATTGTGATCACAACACTATCTTCTTTATCACCTAAGAATCTATTAGATTCTTTCCTAGAAGTGATGGCTTGCTAATACCTTGGAAGGCCTCAATGGTTAAGCTTCACAATGAGCTTTTCCAAAAGACTTGTCCAATCTTCTATCATGAAGCTTAACTATACTGAAGATTCATCTTTTTCTGTAAAAACCTTTGAATCATTATATAATTGCTAAGAAGATGGACATATCCTACCATTGATCATGTCCAATCTTCTATCATGAAACTTAACTATACTGAAGATTCATCTTTTTCTGTAAAAACCTTTGAATCATTATATAATTGCTAAGAAGATGGACATATCTCACCATTGATCATTCACTACTTTAGCATGCCCTTTTTTAGATAACTTTCTTAGATAAACATCTATATCTTGAAAATGTTTACTAAACTTTTTGGCGGAACATCTATATCATGAAGATGTTTACTTTTTCTTTCCTAACCCATCAGTTAGGCTTAATGATTATGTCCCTTATTTTTAAAAAAATATACTGGAAAAGTAATCAAAGCTTCCAACATGCGATATGTTCTATCTTTAGAATATTTTTCAAAAGAATATCATCATGCACTTGTCCTAACACATTTATGAACTTATGTCTTGTTTCGGGAAAAGATCATGGATCAATGGATATCAATTTCTTGGAACTTTTGGTGTTCCCAAAAGACAAGTTCACCTTGAATATAATAGGAAAAGAGCATAATTCATGAAATAGAAGATGGCTATATCACTTAAGTTCTTGCTTAAGGAAATTATATAGTTTCCTAAAGATCAGTTGTCTAGGTTTCATCTTGAAATTGCAAGTCTCTTAGATGAAATCACCAAGTAGCTCTCGATCTCAACTAAGAAGAAGAGATCGTTTAAAGTTTCCATATTTTCTTGGCACTCTGCATTGTTACTAGAGATGCAATCATGGAACCTAACATGCATCTATTGAATGTCAAAGTTCAATTGATGCTAAACTTCAATCTCTTTTCTTTGATTTCCATCAGGACTTGGGATAGAATCAAGTGAGACCATGAACTTCAAAGTGCTCATAGAATTATGGAAAATTTTCTTAAGTTATCATCCTACTTGGATGCATGAAAGTTACAAAAGAAAATGTAAAAGCTCACATAAGTTTGCAAGTAGTCATGTATTCTTGCCCATCAAGATGGCAAGAAAATTGAATGTTTGGCTTTCTACTTGTGCCTAATTTTACTAACAAAGACATCTAGCACACTTAATGTAACCCTTCATTAAGTATGTGATACTTAAGTATCACCTTAGAAAAGAATCTACTAGTTACTTGAGTGGCAAGGTCGTAGCTAACATAACTTTGCAACTAACTAGTTTTCTGTCTTCCAAATGTCAAACTTGAGCTTTAAAAAGTAAGCTAACTACTATGAAAGTACATTCTTCTATCTACTTTGGAAACAATTATACCCTTATATATGCAGATGCATGTGCTTGCATGCAAATGCATCTGCTTGCATGCATGTGTTGGCATGTTTTTTCAAGCAGTCCTCAAGCTTGCAATGTGTTTTCATGGCAAAGGTCTGGTGTTCAAGTTTGATCTTTTGCACGAAACCTTCACAAAATTCTCGTTTTATCGCTTTGATGTGTACCTCCGCCATCTTGACCCGATGTAAAGTGCAATGACATTTTGCTGATTTTAGGATTGACTACCTTCTTTTCATCGGAATATTGAGTAGATGAAAAGATGCAAATATCCGCTAGATGTATAACATGAAGAACTTTAAAATAGATTGAGTTGGATGCGCTATTGGATACTCCAGATTTCTCAACGTCTAACCCCCCTAGTTCGAATCTAGTAGTGATTTTATATTTTTATTAAAGAAAACATTTGCTGGCGGCAAACATGAAAATAAACAATGATGTGTGATGCGTGCATTGCTTAAAATCATCTCATAATCAGCAAGATCTAAGCTTTACATAAGTTGGTGAAGAGGAGGGATGAGGCCACTCAGACAATGTCACCATGCAAGTTTGCTTAGGAAGGTGATGAGGCTACCAAGGTCACCATAAAAGCTTTTCCTAGAGCTCTCATACCAATGCAATGAATTAACGATTAGGACCACCACGTGCTAGAGAGATGAATCTTCTCCCAACTTTATGCATCTATATATAGCTGATCAAATCAACAATTACCACAAATGTAACTAAAGTCCACAAGTGCATGTGCAATCTCCTCCACTCCTTTGATATCTTCCACTAGAGTCCAGAAGTGCATGTGCAATCTCCTCCACTCCTTTGATATCTTCCACTAGAGTCTACTAGTGGTTGGAGTGATCTCGACCACTGCTTTAATACCTTCCACTAGAGTCCATTGGTGATATATGTACTCCCCACTTGAGTTAAGTCTCTTTTGGACTCAATTCAACTCACATTAACTTGAGTTAGAAGTCTCTTCGGGCAAAACTCTCTCACCATGCTCCCCATTGGGGTTGAGCCCAACACCTCCTCCTTCCCAACCTTGAGACTTAACCACTAAGCTAAGAGGATTACTTGTTTAAGATAAAAGAACATTTCAACTGATGCTTAAGTTTATTCTCAAGATCTTTGGCTATACACATGAGTGACCAAATGGTGTCCGATTTCATATTTGTCTGAACCGGTCAGAGCCTTAGATTATAGAATTACTTTATTACAATAGTTAGGTGGTCTAAGTGAATATTGTGGAAGCTTAAGAAGTACATTACGTGTCTCTAAAGTTACAATGGCAAGTCTTGAGTAGGTTTTGGCCAAGAGAATCTCATGTCTATACCATCTCCATCACCTCTTCACAATGATAACTTGAGTTAGAAGTTTTTAGAGATCTTTGGGTAAAAATTTCTCCCCATGCTCCCCATGGGGCTCAAACCCAAGATCTCCTCCTTCCAAACCTCAAGAATTAACCACTAGTCTAAATGGATTACTTGTTTTAGTGAGCACATGAACCTACACGTATGTCTAGTCTCGAGATCTTTGGCCATACATACGAGTAACCAAAAAGAGTATGATTCTAGATCTATCCAAACCGGTCGGACAGTCAGACCATACACTTTATTTTAGAGCACTATTCCTACAGGTAATACTATCACATCTACTAAGAACTCCTCTTATCCTATCATGGGAGTTGGAAAGATCATTCTCACTACTACTGGTGGTAGTTCTTTCACATCGTCAGATTCCTTATATGTGCTAGGGATCAAGAAAAGTGTGTTATTAGTTTCAACACTAGCCAAGATTGGCTTGTTTGTTACATTTTTTGATGGTTGATGCAGTTTGTGATCTCTCAAATGGTGATGTTATCATAGGTTCTCACATTTTATGTCATGGTATATATAATCTCACAGATTATGCAAAATCTAAAAATGATTGAGCATATGCACTTCATAATTCTCAAGCTATTTCAAACGCAAAACTTTGGCATGCACGCTTTGGTCATTTGATTTTTGCTAGTTTTCTTGGACTATAGAAATTTGAAATGGTATCCTCTGTACCTAGACGTAAGCCACCTTCTAAGCATGTCAATGAGGGCTAGATTTTGGGTAAAATGTAACATTGTTCCTTCCAGAAGATGGTTTAGTTAGAGATACACATAAATTATAAGCTTTAATGAATTTTTGGCTGAGCATGGGATAAAACATCAATGTACCATATAAACCTAAAAAACATGGAGTTTTTGAGAGGAAGAACATGTCTCTCATGGAAATGGCAAGGTGTGTGATCAAAGCTCAAGCTTTAGCACATAGTGTTTGACTTGAGGATGTCATGTGTGCAACATATGTACTTGAGAGGTATCCCACTAAAGCATTGTAGCCTATCACTTCATGTTGGGTTGTAGGGTATGCGCATACCCACAATTGTGCATAGGAACCCTCCCTAGAACAAAATAATATCTCTTTTTGTATCTACTTAGGATTTCACATAAAAACCCTCCCTTAGACACTTTTTAATATTTCTCCTAAAAGTAAAGCTTTGGAGCCTTGATGTAAATGCTCACCTTTTTCCTAGAAGTGTAGAAAAACTCCCCACGCATGCACGTATGCTCTTCCCTTGATTTGGTTGTTAGATAATATATTCCAAGAATCCTTTTGAGATATGACAGTTAGGCATGTGCTCCTTTTTTACTAGTCAAAAGGAGCCCATGGGGGAATTGAGCTGAGCCTATAAATAGAGGCTATTTCTTGTAAAGAAGGGGTCCCTTGGCCTCCATGCTAATGGAAAGAAGGTTCATTTGGCTTCCACATTTCTCCTTGTGTGCTAGGCGTTGATCCATGTTTGTGGGTTTGGCACTTGGGGTTGTCTTGTGTGTGAGCATTGCCCTCCCTTGTTCCTTTTGACATTGGCCATGGTGCCATTGTTCATGGACGTGGGTGTGTGTGCGTTGTTTGCACTTCTTGCAACTCCTCTTGGAAGAGCCTCTCACTTCCATGTGAGGCGGTTAGGGTCCGTTGCTCCCCTCTTCTCAACAAATTTGGCGCCGTTGCCGGGGACATCGGCCTTTAGCCGTTGGGTTTTTTCAAGCTTGCCGTGCCTACACTTTGTGGATGCACCTCACACTTGGATTGAGTTGTGGATCCATGTGGCCTTCGATTGGCCTTGGGTACCTCCCTACTTTTTAATTTTTGAGTAGTTTAGATCTTTATTTTTGTTTGTTGCACAGAAACATCCCCTAACCCCCTTGTCTCTCTTTCTCTCTCACATACACATTCTCCCACACACTGAGTGGCATCACTTTCCATCTCTTCCACCTCTATTTTTGTGTATGCCTTGGAAGGGGGTGGGTGGTTACTCTCCATTATCCCTCCCTCTCCTCCATTTCAAGACAGTCGAAAGAAAATTGAATAAATAAATGTGTGAATATTTCACTAAATCATCACATATATTTTCCTTTTCTTTAAGCGCAAAAGGAGAACTTAAAGTCTTAAACGTGGGAGTGCAATTCGAAGTGTGGGAAGGAGGGAGGTTGTCTCTCTCTCTCTCTTCGTTTAATACCCATCGCAGGACTTTTCCCTTGTCAGTTATGTACGCCAAGATGGGAAGGAACTAATGTCCCTCTTCATCCATTGCATTCGGCCATTAAGGCAATAGTCTGTCCCTGCATGTTCGTTCGGGGGAGTAACTCTTCTTCTTCCTCCCACTCTCTTCTACTATGGCGGGCGGTGCAGGCTGCCTGTGTTCCGATTGCCTCCATGCCTAACCCTGTTCCTGGACTTCCTCCACCACTAGGGGAGGTCGCGACCACTGTTCTTTTCATTGCAAGCCTTGGTCATATGCTCTACCATGTTCTATATGTGGCTGTTTCTCTGCGTTGGCTGGGAGAGTTTTTTCCTCTCCTCCCTTCGGTACGATGGGGATATGGTGGTGTCGCATCAGGCTGCTGCTTCCTTTACTCTGGGAAAAGGAAGGGAAGTCTCGACCTCTCCCTTTCTTCGTTTCTGTGACCTTGCTCCTTCGAGCTTCCTCCTTGTGGTTTTCCGTTGTTCTTTAGTGTCGGCTCCTCCGCATAGGTGGAACTCTGTATGGGTTGCCTTCTATATCTCTCCAATCAAGAACCTTGGTGTTTCCGGTCTTCACAGTTTCACAAACATCAGTCAAGGAATGCAACCTGCAGGTCCAGAAAATTCTTGGTCTGATACTCTTGGGCCGAGGTTTTTTTTTGGGATGTTGCTCCTTGTTCTCTCTCAAAACTTTTCCCTCTGGTTCTCGAACCCACCTTGGGTGGTGCATAACCTTGGCAGAACATGTCGGCGAAGAGAGTTGCTTCAGGTGATCGTTTTTTATTTGCTGCAGTTTATGTGTAATCTTGGAACTAAGGGGTTTTCCCTCGCATGTGCGCTCGTCATTTATGCATTTCGGCACATGGACTCCTTGGTTGGTCTGCTATTTTCTTCCTGCTACATATTTGAAGTTGTTTATTCCACTTCCCTCTCAAGAACCTTGGTTTCTCATTGGGTTGGGCCTGTGCTCCGTGATCTAGCCACTATGATGGCAATGTCTCTCGGGCCCCTGTTGCTCATCGGCATTGTGTTTCCCCATTACTCATGTTGCTCAGGCCTTGGCTGGAGAACCCTCTTAAGGACCAAGCTCGGTTTCTTTCTGTCATCCACCGGTTATGGTTACCCAATGCAGAAACTTTGTTCCTTATATTGCATCCATATACCATCAGAACCGCACAATCAAAATATTAACTGATTATTTAAGAATGAGTTTTTGCTTCAGCTGCTACAACTGAGGACCCTTAAATTCAAGGCAAGTATCAGTCTTGTTCTACCATTATGATAGTGGAGTCACATAATCGATGACCTTACACATGGAGATATGCAATCTTTACTCCTGGCAGTCAGAGTCTCAAGTTCGTGGTCTGATAAAAGACTTCAATTCCCATCTGCCCCAATTCGGCTTCCTTACCTCCCTTGTTGTACCTCTCTTTGAAGGTGTTTATGGTGTGCTAGTGCAAACTTTCTTTTTGGACCTTCCCTACACATTGGTCATGTTACCTTGGTGTTTTTGTTTGAGTTCAACGCTCCATCTTCTTGCCATCTAATAAATAACATGATCTTACTAGAATGTGGATTTCGTTGTGCTCCGTGTAGTGCTTGTAGTCACTGTGTCTGCACTACTTGCCCATATACTCATGATAGTGATCAATGGACCTCTGACGTTATGAATTGCAGGTATGATGTATCATCTTCTTGGAAGACTGTCTTCTTGTATGTTGCAATCTTACAGGTCTTGGAGTCCGCGGATGCTGCCTCTGCTTACTCTTGATTCTGTTGTGACATCCCATATGTTTCAGTTGGTGTCTAAAATTTTTGGGTGCATCCACAAGGACTAATTGATGCTTTAAACTCTTGCAATGTTTCAGACAAGCTGGTACGACTTTGGTATGAAGATCAATGAATTTTCACGCTCTCATGACATTCCCATAATAGATTTTTATTCTTTCGCTTGGGGATAATGTATTCCTTGCTTTGTTCAAGCATTACTTTTTCATGGAAACGTAATGATCTTGGTAAGGTGGTATCTTGGTGTCTACCTCTTGTAGTATGGTGTTTTAATTCCACATGATAGTGCACCGTTACATGTATGCTTTCCTGAGTAGTGCACTCACACATTACACGGAATTAATCATGCTTGAAAGAAATTGTGGCTACTCACTTACGGTGGATAGGTCAATCATGATGCAGACGTATAGATACTAAAATGTAAAGGATGAGTATTTGACCCTAGTGTATGACAAGAAATTACTTGATGGTTGACAAGAAATTACTTGATGGTGAGAAGTTGAATGCTGACATATGTATGACTCTTGAAAAGTTAATACATGCTTCATGCTATTTGTTGCATGTTTATACCTAACCTAGTTGACACCATGATAAGAACACATTCTAGATGGCTGCCATTCAGGTTCCTCTTGCAAATTTCACGGGCTTTATCATTGACAATAATTGCCGATAGGATGCTATCTTTAGGAACCTCGCCATTTTAGGTGGCTCCAGCAGAAAAGCAAGGTGAGTCATGGATCACAACTCCAGACGTACTCTTGGTGGTGGCAGGTCTGAAGAATATCATTCCCATATCTGCTCGATGTGCATGTTCAACGAAGTCATTATGGTGTTCAACGATTTAATTTATTTATGAGGAACTCTTCTAATGCTCTTTTGGGATGTCTAATCATGATGAATATTGCTTACTAATGATTATAAGATCAAGGATGCTATATGGCAACAGTAATCTTGTTGACTTTTTTGTGTTCTTAATTACTGATTCTAGTGTTTGTTTCACAACAATGGCCATGCTGGTATTCGGCTGATCTACAGGATCTATTGGTCTTGCTAAGGTTCCAATATAAGAACAACTATCTTTGCATACACGTTAAGTTCATGCCTTTGTTTCTTTAACAACACACCAACACAGTATGATGAAAGTCTCCAAACTTGCATTACTCAAGTCGTTTCCTAATGCATGAACACATACTCTTTACAAGCAGACCTTGACAATTGAAATCGGACACTTTGCACATCCAACTGTTTTTTCTACAACTTAGGTGTACTGATTTTCAATAAGATTTTTTTGAAAGGCTGATAAGTGGGATATATACTCATTGGGTGGTAGAAATGCCTGGAGTATGTGAAGGTTTGTCTTCGATTCATGGTTTGACTCGTCACACATATCATTCCAATATATAGGTGTTCACAACGTTTTGACTCTGGCAAATTTCTGAAGCATCTGGTTCATCTGTCGATAAAAAGGCATTGTTGTATGATAACTTTCAAGTTAGGTTTGATTCTTCACAATAAGAGCTGCTGAGGAGCGGTGTCTTGTGTGATGACTCTACTAATCAATATTTTGCCTATGGATCTTTCACTTGTTTAGGCCACAGTATATAAACCAGATAAATCAGGCTTAGGAATCATGTGAGCAATTCTGCTTCTTACTCCCAGTATGTATTCATGTCAGATGATAAGAATGTTGTTATATTGAAAATATTGTTGTAATCTTTTGAAAGTAAGGTTAATCAATTATCTTGAGGTATGTTCCAGGGAAAAGCCCCAAGATTTTAGGAGATTCCTAATAAATCTTGTCTTCCTTCTAAATAAGTTCACAGATACATATTTGGAATGCAGTTTTGTTGCCATTTATGTAGGTTGTTCCTGATTGTGGCATCCTATATAACTCATAATATGCATGATATGAAATGATTAGTTGACTGATGAGTAATGACCTATTTTGCCTGATGAAAGATGAACCATTAGGAGAATGCATCTACCAGACCCAATTGATGACTAAAATGAATCTTAGTAGGGGGAGTATTTTCAATATCTATTGCCTTTTTGGAAAAGACAATTTGAGTAGGGGTGTTTGCAGTCCCTGCTCCATAGAATACTCAGGACGAACTGGGTGGTGCATTGTGGGCAATAAACTCAAAACTCATAGGATGAGATACACTAATGGGATTTCTGAACTTTTGTGATTTCCATACAGAAATAATGTGTACATTTCCATACTGGGCAAGAACTCTACTTCATTTTAATAGACTAGCATGATGAATGGAAATGCTTATATACAGAGCTTTTTTGATTGAAGAAAATTGCTATAATTCAGAACTATTTTGAACTAAATTAAGTGTGAAGTCTCAACAAAATGAGTGATTGTTTTTTGCTAGGGAAGTAACTCCCTAGTTTTACAATGCTTATGTCAAGCATTATTCTGCAATTGCAGGCCATCACACTCAGAACTTTAGCATTGATCCTTCTCAGCTCCTATAGATAACTTGCTATTGTGCTTTGCAGGCATAACTCTGGATAGGCTGTTTTGAAAATCATGAATGCTTGTAGCATGATACCAGCCATGATGTTGCACTATTGTCTAATCATTTTGTGGAAACATAATACTCATGCTAATCTTGCTGATATGAGCATAGTATAAGTGATGGCAGGACCATAAGATAACCATGAACCCAACATTCTTGCTATATAATATGTCTCACAATCACTTGGGGATAGCATATTTAAGAATGAAGATATAAGGGATATATAGGTTCTTGAGATGATCTTTGCTCTTTCGCTGTACTCCTTGGGTTGCAGGAACAATCATGTTTTCAGGACTTCTCTCTAGAAGAAAGGTCTTGCAGAAGAGGAGGATGCCCCTGAAGTGGAAACTAAATTTGAAGTGAATGTTTATCTCATTATTAGATGCAGTCTACTTGCTCTTTGGTATGTCATTTCAGGTTTTGGAGCTTTTGGGAAGACATTTCCAGCCTAACAAAAGACTGCATGCTGGGCTGACTGCCCCCAAGGGATTGTGTCGCCCAGCTCTGAAGACTGAAGATTTGCAGATTGAAGGATGGACTGAGGGCCTGCAGTATTGCAGGTTTGAAAGATTGAAGACTGATATGTTGCAGGTTCGAAGATCAATGAAGAGTATGGAGACCTGAAGATGGCAAACTACAGAATGGAAGATTTGCAGACTTGGAGCTTCTCAGAATTAAAGACTCAAGATTGAACCAGTTCTGATGTGTATGATCCCTTCTTCTTAGCTTTGTCGAGGACGACAAAGTCTAGGGGGGGGAGAGTGTTGGGTTGTAGGGTATGCACATACCCACAATTGTGCATAGGAACCCTCCCTAGAACAAAATAATATCTCTTTTTGTATCTACTTAGGATTTCACATAAAAACCCTCCCTTAGACACTTTTTAATATTTCTTCTAAAAGTAAAGCTTTGGAGCCTTGATGTAAATGCTCACCTTTTTCCAAGAAGTGTAGAAAAACTCCCCACGCGCGCACGTATGCTCTTCCCTTGATTTGGTTGTTAGATAATATATTCCAAGAATCCTTTTGAGATATGACAGTTAGGCATGTGCTCCTTTTTGACTAGTCAAAAGGAGCACATGAGCTGAGCCTATAAATAGAGGCTATTTCTTGTAAAGAAGGGGTCCCTTGGCCTCCATGCTAATGGAAAGAAGGTTCATTTGGCTTCCACATTTCTCCTTGTGTGCTAGGCGTTGATCCATGTTTGTGGGTTTGGCACTTGGGGTTGTCTTGTGTGTGAGCATTGCCCTCCCTTGTTCCTTTTGATGTTGGCCATGGTGCCATTGTTCATGGACGTGGGTGTGTGTGCGTTGTTTGCACTTCTTGCAACTCCTCTTGGAAGAGCCTCTCACTTCCATGTGAGGCGGTTAGGGTGTGTTGCTCCCCTCTTCTCAACACTTCATATGAGGCTTCACATGGTCGCAAGCCAACTATTGCTTATTTGTGCGTTGATTGTTTAGCATATGCATTAGTGCTTGAACAAAAATGCAAAAAATTTTATGATAAGGATGTGAAATGTATCCTTGTTGGGTATAGTTCTAAAGCAAAGGCTATCATCTATATCATCCACAATCTAAACACATTTTTGCTATTTGTGATGTTGTTTTTCAAAAGATGCAATTCAACCCTTAGTTTCATGTACCAAGGAGACATCAGTTAGCTGAAAGAATGTGTATGACAATGTGCTGCCTCTTTTTAAAGGTAAATAGTCAATTCTTGGTCCTAGAGAGGCAATTTATCAACCTTTATAGGTTCCAAATGATGATGCAGATCATTCCATTTTGATGTCAATTTATATGATGCACTTATTGATGAGAGGGCTGATGTAGAAGAGGCAAAAAATATGCCTAAATGGATGGTGCTGACTTTGATATATATAAAATTAGATGCATCTTTGCCATATCGTACTCGCTCAAGCTATCATGATGCTGATTTTTGATCAGATTATTGTGCAATGGTTGTCTCTAGTCTTTATGATGAGAATGAACCCATTTCTTTTGATGAAGCACAAAATTCAAAAAATTAGATGGTTGCTATGCAATTGGAATATGATGCTATCATGAAGAATGGTCCTTGTTCTTTATGTTTTTTTCTTCCAATCAGTAAGCCTATTGGCACTAAAAGGGTATACAAGCTGAAATGTAATACTTATGGAGTAATTGATAGGTATAAGGCTAGGCTTTTTGCTAAAGATTATGCTCAACAGAATGACATTGATTTTGATGATAACTTTGATCCCATATGCCAAATGGCCATTGTTTGTAGCATTTGTGCAATTGTAGCTCATCATGGAATATACATCAAATGGATATTAAAAGCAACATTTTTGAATGTTGATTTACATGAAGAAGTATGTGTATTTCAGCCCCATAGTATTGTGTAGAAACAACATGAAAACAAAATGTGTAGGTTGAAAAAACCATTGTATGGATTGAAGCAAGCACCACATTCTTAGTATGAAAAGATACATGCCTACTTGTTATCACATGGATTTGAGAATATTCCAACTACAAGCACCTTATATTAAGCATGAAGATGATGTACTTCTTATCATTGTTGTATATGTTGATGATATCTTGCTCTCTCGTCCTAATGAGAAGCATATTTTTTAATTTAAGGTTGATCTGCATGCCTCTTTTAAGATGTCAGATGTTGTAGTATACCCTTGGGAAGCCTAGACCCTCACCACCTTTCATGGAAGCAAGAAGGAAAGCTCAAGAATGATTCTTCTTTCATCCACCCCAACCTCCAACATGTTCAAGCCATTGACCATCAGCCCCAAGCTATGCCACATGCTTGAAAACATGGAGAGAAGGGAGTCAAGGATCCTAGTCACATATGTAAAATACAAGAAATTTGCAACATTCTACCTATGCACATAGGAAACACAAGCATGCACACACACCTCACTCTCACACTCTAAGACTAAATACATATATGCACAAAGCTTTAAGAGAAAAGAGAGTTCCTCCATTCAAAATATATATAAATGAGAGCACGTCGAACCAAAAGCTCTCCCCTTTACAGAAATGAGCCTCTATATATAGGCTAAGCACATTCCCCCATGTGCTCCTTTTGAAAAGTCAAAAAGGGAATATTTCTAACTAACATATCTTTTAGGAGATTTGAAGATCTCATTTTAACAAACAAATCCCAAGTACATGCGTGGATTTTTACGTGTTCTCTCATGTGTGCAAAAAGATGGGTTCTACCCAAGGCCTTCATACCATACTCTTTGGAGATTTATCAAAAAGGACTTACGAGGATGTTCACATGTGACACTCTAGTATATACAAAGAGGGTAATTCCTATGATCTAGGGAGGGTTCCCATGCACCATCAAAGATATGTGCATACCCTACAACCAAACACTCTCTTCCCCCTAGGCTTTATCGTCCTCGACAAAGCTAAGATAGGAGAATCATACGTTGTTGAACTGGTGTGAAAATCTTCAGGTCTGCAAGTCTTCAAAGCTACAACAAGTTCTTCAATCCTTTAGGGTACTCTAGAGTGCTTTAATACTGAGTGACACAATCCCCATGGGGGCACTCAACCCAACAATCCAGAAAAGCAGCCTTTGTTGCCAAATATGAAGTCATCCCATGGAGTAGTTCCTGAAAAAAACAAAGCCTTTCAAGTGGTGGAGTCTTTAGGTGCTAGGTGACACCATCCTCCTAAGAGGCAGTCAGCCTAGCCATCATGAAGAGCAGCGTTAGGTGCACCTTGCTTGCCAAATGTGCATAGATCTTGTTGAAGACATCTTTGGAAGACCTGATCATAAAAAAGTAACAACAGTTATCCACGTGATTGCAGGAATTGGGTCAAGCCAATCTAAGTGCGGTTTACTGCATTCAGCAAGTTGGGAGTATAACCCCATCATTCATGAGCAATCCTGGCAACAATCATATCTGCAAAGAAGCATGAACTTTGTTCCATATATCACACTATAGTTGAGCTCGTAGCATAATTTTGATCATCAAGGCTTAAACAATCATGTGGTCTTCTACATCAGTTATTGAATTGGAGAATGAGATAATAGATATCATTAGAGGGTCAATACACAAAAGATGTTAGAACCATAAAAGCATTTACTAATATCCCCTCATGATGAATGGGGAAGAGGATATCATCCTCAATAGCTGCAAAATCGTGAAATTTGGCCTCATTCAAATGTGTAATGCTCACACATATGGTGAGAAGGTAATCGATCAATACTTCAAGGGCTTCAAGGATTTTCTTGCGAGAGGTCACATAAACATTCTTCATGAAGTAGGATCAACCTCAGGAAGACACACCCCTAAGCAAGCTAGGGTTCTAACTTGTATACCACCAAGCCCTAACACAAGAATAATATGTCATATTCTTCATGTGATTGGAGGGGATAGGGCCACAATCCTTGTAACCATAAAGAATCTTTGCTAATCATATTCCGAAGAACCATAATGAGTGAACATGATTTAAGGAAGCATCATGCCACCCATCAATTGGCATTAGTCATAGTACAACCCTGCTACATACATATCATAAAGCATCAGCAAGCCCCAAGCCAAGGAGCTACCCATGGCATTTCTTGGAGCAGAAGCATAACTGAAATGAGCAAAAAGAATGACCATGACCTAGGCATTCTTATCTAAATCCCTAATACATATCCTTGTCATCTTTTATTGAAAATAGAAGCATCATAAATCAAGGCATAGCATATTTCAATCAGAGTCTCCAAGTGGAAGGAGATGTGGATACCACCAAACATCATATCTGTCATGCCTGCTGTACTGGACAATGGAATCATTAGATGTCATTCAGTTGAGGAAACTGTTACTACCAAGTATGCCCAAAATCTTTTACCCCTCCCATCTTTCCAATTCACAATCCTGTACACATTGATCAAGGCATGGCATAGTGGAAAATCATCCCAAACTTATGTGTGCATGTTCAAAGACCAACCCTATCTGTCAGGGCGGCATATGGATCCATACCAGAGTGTTGAAGGTCCAGGAGTGGTCTGAAATCTATCTTATCGACTGAATGGGCTTGTCAAGCCCTCATAGATCATCCTTTGCAGTTCAACTGATGAGGGTTGATTCTTCTTCCATCTATCTTTACGTGTAGCAGTATCTACACTGAAACAACAATCTAGGCAAGATCTTCAGTTTTCCTTCATAAGGCCCTGCTCCCAAATTGTTTCAGCAACAAATGGCTCTCCTTCAAGGATTCTTAGGATGTAGCCCCCACCCCAACCAGGGCATCTTCATGTGGGGCATCCTTCTCAAATCTTCACATATCTATAGTGCATGGGATGATGTTTCGTTCAGCTGCACAACCACATCCCGTTAGGAGAAGCGTTGCACTATGGTTCCATCTTAGAAGCTTTCGAGGTACATGGTGGAGACAAAATTCCTTAGTGGTTTTTACTGAGACCTTTGAGCTACTTCCAAATTATCATGTCTGCATTTGAACCAGATTCCACAACATTCCTGGTTGTGAGTCCTTACTTTTCTTCATTTGGAGCATCAATCTCTTATGCAAGTGGAAGAGCTTTTTTGAACTCTTCATTGGCCCAACGAAGCTTCAAGGATATTGGGCTCGTTTCAAAATAAATGCATAGCAAAAATGCAAAAGCAGAGATGCCCAAGTGATTTTGATGAAGAAGCAATACGCCACCGATGGCCCAAATATCCGCCTCCTTTGAAGAACGCTTGATACCTGTCTTGCGAACTAGTAGGGTGAACATTTGCTTTACATTCTTTATGTTGTTGTAACTGACTCCCCGACCACCTTGGGACAAATTAGTAATTATGATCACACACTGAGCAATCCATAGGTTAAATCCAGTATTGTCTGTAAACCATAAAGGTGAGGTCTTCTCCAATAACAATGTCCAAGACAAATCAATTAACTGACCAGTTATCACACACTAACAGTTGAATGACACTTAAAGGGTCCAAATGAAAAAGCCTTCAATGATTGTAGTGTGAGACATAACTTTTGAAACAGAGAAAGTGAACTTATCACTCAAAGTTTTCAAAGCTTTCAGACACCTTTTTTGTTGAAACATGTTTTCTCTGAGTCATTGTTGTAACTCAGCTTCCTTAATTGGGGCCTCCTCCTCACCCAAGCTTTCCAAGTAGCACGAGTGTGACAACATGCAATCTTTCCATCAATGAGATTGTAACAATTGTGGAAATGCGCATAGCACCCTCCTCTGTGACAGGTGGCCAGTGGTTCATGAGTTTCGAGCTCACGACCTTTGGGTCATGCTACAATTCGGCTAACCATGACGGCACAAGGCATCTGTACATGGTACGGCATGATTTATATTCACTTAATTCTGTTTGCATTTTTGAGAAGCAAAAGGGGATCATATGGACGTGACTGCCACGGATCATATGGACACAATGGAAAGCAGAGCATCCAACACACAACCTTTCAGTCCATAACATTACACTCGTGAATTCATATGATGACAGAGCTTCACCTTTGCCCAGAATCCGAGGCGGATTCGTGAAGATTAATTTTCACTAACTTTTTGATTATAAGCACAGGCCTGCAGCTCACAAGAAAAAATTAGAATCCGATCTTGTTGTGCATGCACCGTGTCTCGAACTCATAATGTCTTCCGCAAGGAAGTGTTTTCTTATCCGACAGAGCAAGCCTGGTTCGTCAAGACCAACAACAATACTTGATTCCTTGACAAGAATCTAAAGTTCTTGAAAAAAAAAAATCTCCCTCGATGTGAGACTAGAATCTATCAAGTAAGATTGATAGCAAGTAGTTCCCAGCAATTCACAAACCACCAATCTTGGTAATTAAGTCCAAATATAGATATGACCTAAAGGTATATCAAAGATTCTTAGCTTTGGAATTTGAGAAGCATCAATGTATGCTTGGACTTAGTAGGGAAAAGATCTCTAAAAGCCCATGGGTAAGCAAAAAAGATGCTTTTATTAGTTCAGGAGATCTTATAGATAAAGACTAAGTATTTATTTTAGTCGCAAAGTCAACCAGATTTGATCACGCTTGGCCATGATTACCCAAGAACATGCGATTTGAACTACTTTGTAGATTGCCCAAGCATTGGCAATGAAATTCCTTTTGGAAATTATTCACTCAAGTTCCATTTATTTAATAGGAAAATTGTGAAAAGAGTAAGCTGTTCCAAGTCTGAACAGAGAGAAGAAATTCCAAGAATGTAGTTTGCAACCATGAAGATGTCTTAAGTCTATGGAAGGTAAAAGATAAATGTTTATACAAATTCATAGAGCATGAGCCGATGCTTAGACTAAAGCAGTAGAGAGATTCATGTAACGACCTGGCCAGGATAGGTGCCTAAAGCATGAGTAAGGAAAGGAATCTAAAGACAGGAAGTTAAAAGCTCTTGTCACTACAAATTGGTCAAGAATAAACCAATTAAACTTGAATCTGTGAAAATTCAAGTACTTGGAATTCAGATTGGTTTTCATTTGAAAACCCTAGCAAAGAAGGATGGATATTCCCTCAAAAGGTTTTTAAGTTCCCAATGGAAAGCACAAGATCGTGACACGATCATGTGAAGGGATCAAAACCTAGAAAATCTAGTTAGAGATAATGCCTGAAACTTCAAAATTCTCATAAAGATTTGAAGCAAGAAGGTACTCTATCAAGATATATTTAGACTTTAGGATAAGTATCACCTACACATTAATGTTAATATAAAATAGGGTGGTATGGGACACCAAATTTTATACTCAGATTGATGTAGGAAAGATGGTATGGGACATCGGACCGTAGGATGATAATTATCTTTTACTCCTAGTTTGGATCTTGAAGTTAGGTTTGATCCTCAAGGGAATTAAGACTTCAAAGAAAGTTTAATTTGTAAAGGATGAAAGTAGTATCTCAAGATACTTCAAGATAACTTCAAGATCAAGGAAATTGAAGATATGAAGTAAGTAACTTCCAAGATCTTCTTAGAACACTTCAAGCTTAAGTTGGTCAAAAATATTTGATAATTTTTGGAAAAGTTGGACTTTAAGTTGATCTTTTCAACCAAGGATTTGATTGAATAAGTCAAGCACCAAGTTCCTAGTATAACTTGGTAAATTCACTCTTTTGACTCAAAGAAATGCACAAGGATTGCATTCCTAGTAAGGAGTCAGAAAGACTGAATATGACTTGAACTTAGTCTCAAGAGAAGCATTATTTGAATACTAAACTCATCAATTGAACCTCAGTGGGTCAACACACTGATGTTGGTTACCACACTAGTATCTTGTGGTTGGATGATGTTTTAAATTTGCTTTGAATCTTTTTGAGAATCCAGATTATTTCTCTTAAAGATAGAAAAAATGCTTCAATACCCTGTTGAAACACATCTTTGAGAAGTTAAAGTCCTGTGTCATCTAGACTTTGACTCATAGCAAGTTTACATATCTTCGAAGTTTGAATTGGTTGTACCAAGATTTAGTTTTTCTTTCCGCTTTCCAAATCTTTTGGAAATGTGTCAGATATGGTATCTGATTCCTTTTGCAAAAGACCAGGGCTAGCCGGTTAGAACTAGTTAACTAAATTGAACATCCTAGATAGATATTATGTACAAGAACCTTTTCAATCTTCAAAAGATAATAAGTCTAAGTGGACTTCTTTATTTTAGTTTGCTTCAAGTTATAGCATAAATGATTTTCTAGAGTACAGTACACTCTTGAACAATGAAGTTAGGAATTGCACATAAGATTGACAATTCTCAAGAACTTTTAACTAAAGTCTTTGAGAAAAGTGTTCTCGGTCGGACAAATTTTCATTTTGAATTTGAATTGGTCAAATTTATAGTATGGTTGACTCAAAGAAAATAGTAAAGTTTCTCCTACAGTTTACATAGGATTTTTAAACTCATTCCTCTAGTTGGGTGAAAAATAAAGTAACTGTTAGATTGGAGTTAACCATTTTACAAACATCCAAGTTAGATGTTTGGGACAACCTTCAAGTTTTCCAAAACAAATTCAAGTGAATCAAGAGTTCTCAAAGTCTTGCGAGGGATAAGAATCCCACTTTTGTTACTAAGCCCATGCACCAATCATGCCCAGAAATGGAATAGTAACTTGAGTCCATCCAATTCACATGTTCGTGCCTAGATCGCACATCGAGAAACTGTGAATTGACTAGGGATGTTTTTAGATCCACCCTTATTATTCTTTCACTAGTTTGTACTTTGTCCAGTTCATCAAAGTGCAAAATAGGACATTGTTTTGAATCATTTGGGCAGGGATGCCACCACAGAGATGAGACATGTTCTTCCTGTTCTAGAACATGACCATGTTCTTCCAATTTTAGAACATGAGGCTCGGGGGTTGCCTACAGTATGTACATAGCTCTATTTTCGAGGACCAAAATATTTTCCAAGGGGGAAAGAATGTAATAAAGTAACTCTGTGATCCAAGGGTCCGGTCGATTCAGACAGATCTGAAATCGGACACCGTTTGGTCATCCGTGTGTATGACCAAAGATCTCGAGTTTCTTCTGCTCTTGTGAACAAGTGATCCACTTAGCTTAGTGGTTAAGACTTAAGAATGTGAAGGAAGAGGTCTTGGGTTCAATCCCCATGGGGGACATGGGGAGAGTATTTTGCCCAAAGATAACTAGAGCCTTCTAGAAGCATCCACTTGAGTTAACTCGAGTTAACTAGGACACTTGGCACACATGCAGTTACATGGCTGACACATGGATGGTTAGTATCCACCTGGAGTCCCCTAGAGAGAGCTATATATAGAGCCATTTGGTTGGAAGGAGATTCATCTCTCTAGCACGTGGTGGTCGTAATTGTAGTCTTGTTGCATTCAATGTAATAAAGTAAGTCTGCGATCCAAGGGTCCGGCCGATTCAGACAGATCTGAAATCGGACACCGTTTGTTCATCCGTGTGTATGACCAAAGATCTTGAGTTTAGACTTACTATGAGGTCTTGTGCTCTTGTGAACAAGTGATCCACTTAGCTTAGTGCTTAAGACTCAAGGATGTGAAGGAGGAGGTCTTGGGTTCAATCCCCACGGGGGACATGGGGAGAGTATTTTGCCCAAAGAGATCTAGAGCCTTCTAGAAGCATCCACTTGAGTTAACTCGAGTTAACTGGGACACTTGGCGCACATGCAGTTACATGGCTGACACATGGATGGTTAGTATCCACCTGCAGTCCCCTAGAGAGAGCTATATATAGAGGCATTTGGTTGGGAGGAGAGTCATCTCTCTAGCACGTGGTGGTCATAATTGTCGTCTTGTTGCATTGAATGTAATAAAGTAAGTCTGTGATCTAAGGGTCCGACCGATTCAGATAGATCTAAAATCGGACACCGTTTGGTCATCCGTGTGTATGACCAAAGATCTCGAGTTTAGACTTACTAGGAGGTCTTGTGCTCTTGTGAACAAGTGATCCACTTAGCTTAGTGGTTAAGACTCAAGGATGTGAAGGAGGAGGTCTTGGGTTCAATCGCCACGGGGGACATGGGGAGAGTATTTTGCCCAAAGAGATCTAGAGCCTTCTAGAAGCATCCACTTGAGTTAACTCGAGTTAATTAGGACACTTGGCGCACATGCAGTTACATGGCTAACACATGGATGGTTAGTATCCACCTACAGTCCCCTGGAGAGAGCTATATATAGAGGCATTTGGTTGGGAGGAGAGTCATCTCTCTAGCACGTGGTGGTCTTAATTGTAGTCTTGTTGCATTGGTATCAGAGCCTAGGAAGTAGTCTTGGGAAAGGTGGATTTACCGAATGGCCTCTAAAAAAGGCGCTTGGGCATCCTCTATATGAAAGGGTACAAAGAAGCGCACGTCGCTTTCACAAGTTAGTCCAACAAAGATTGAGGTGTGTCTCTCAATCCGTAGGTCGGATTGAGGTATGTAAGATACCGTTGGAAAGCTCTCGAAATGAACTTTCCAAATCTGATGAGATATCTAGAAAGTATGAATCCCTTGGGAAACCATGGGTGGCACTTGATTGAGGGTTCAAGATACCAAACATGGGTGAGAACAAGGTTCAAGACTGAGGTTGAGAACAAGGGCCCAAGACACCAAGGTTGAGATCAAGAAGGTTCAAGACACCAAGGTTGAAGACACCAAGGTTGAGAGCAAGGGTTCGACAGACCAAGGTTGCGAACAAGGTTCAAGAAACTATGCGACGTTGAGGGACATCAATTCAAGGGTACCTAGGGAGTTCAAGGGACAGATCACCGAGGCTAGAGGGATACAAGAGTAGATCATTGAGGACAATGATTGAGCAAGGGGGGAAGAATGTAATAAAGTGATAGGAAGGAGATGATTGAACCACATCCTTGACAGATAGGAGATGGTTGAACTACACCCTAAGAGAGAGGATTAGGAAGTAATCCTCAACCATGGCTTTTGGGGCAATTGGTTAGCCCATCACATTCCTAACCAAGAGGTTGTGAGTTCAATTCCTTACACTCAACATGTTTTGTTATGGGCATTACAAATACCCCTGCTGATCTGGTTGTAGCATACAGAAAGTAGGTTGCATACATTACTCCTGAGCACATTTATAAGCCATCTATCTTAATATAGTGAGCAATCGACAAACATTATTGACCCATGATGCATATCAAGATGGCTTCAAAACTTCACCTATCAAACACATGTTTAGGTTGTAATGGAGCACCACTCAGTGTTCAGAGACACAGTTTAAATGAATGTATCAGTGTAGACTTCCACAAATTAATTCATGTAAACAACAATCAGTAGAACCACGTAGCCTCCAACTTCTTCGAGGAGGTGACACAAGTCCTTCAAAATTTTCTTCCAAATACCTATCATTTCGAAATTTTTGCACATGTGGAGCATCAGGTAGAATCCTGAGTATCTTGGGTAGTGATTCCACAACGGCCATGGTGCCTTGTTGTCAGCATGTCATATGTGCCATGGTTGAATGCACATGGTAGTCAACCCAGAGTAAGGGGATCAGAAGCACAAGGCTCCACAACAGCAGCAGGACATTCGGTGGACAGAGATCCGTCCCTTGGAATGGACCCTTGGAGATAGAAACATAGTAGAAGTTGTAGAGATGAGCACAGGGGTTCAAACTGATCATGGTGCTAACATCAACCACCAACTGTGTTTCCACAACCCCAATGAAATCTTGATGGAGTAGTAGGGCCCCATGCTTCAAGATTTGTCCCTCCGAGAACACACAAAGCAGCACATAGCATTTTTGAGTGTCATGCCTACCTAGGGGGTAGAGCTTCATTACAATATGGAGGCAGAGATGTTGTCAACCCAGGCATTGAGGCGGCACGAAAGGGAAGCCCTGAGCCTTCCTGACACAAACACATGTACAGAGTGTGAACTCGAGAATACCAACTTATCAAGGCTGCAAAGGTATGCACAGGTGGGTGTCAAGCATGGAGCTCAACAAAGGGGATCTCTAGGTGCATTTTCCCAATTTGCAGAGTTCATGAGAATATCGGGATAGAGAAATGTAGGCCTCATCCATTAGTTTCGCATTTGTAAGAGAGCAAGGGCACCACGTCACGACTCGAGGACAGAGGAGAACAAGGAGTGTATCAACTCCTGATCACTGTGTACAGACCTTGACCTTCAAACTAGTCTCTTGATTTGAACAGTGAGTAAGGAGCAGTAGTCTTCATTCGACCGGAGCGGACCACAACACCACAAGCTCCACTTACTGAAGGATCCAATGATAACCAGCACTGATGTCACTTGTAGCCTCTTCATCTGCACTTCATAAGGCATCTAGCCTCTCGGAATCTCTGGTGGCGCATCTCAGAACAGCTCCTGGCATTGAGAGAATGTGGGGGGGGGGGGGGGTAGGAGAAGCTCAGTATAGAGCCATAGAGGATGAACATCTGCCCTTGAATCACCATGGAAGATCATTTTAGGGTGAAGACTCGTAGCAAGGGGAGCTCGATGAAGCTCAACCCCAAGAAAGGAAGCGAAAAGAGGAGCTCGGTTGGAGATCAACCCCGATGCAATGGAGCACGCATAGAGCTCAACCTTACAAAGGGTGCGTGAGTAAAGGGGAGCCAAGGGAGGCTCAACCCCATGCATCATAGCGGAATAGGGGGGAAATCTGGAGTAAAACCCCCACATTCATGGCTAGGACGACCAGAGGTAGGTAGAAATATCAAGGCACTATCGAGCGAAAGAGAGGTAGGTATGCAAAAATTCTCCCAGTCCATGATGCACGGAGAACCATGCTAAGGTGTGGTTAATGTATTAGAGAGGAGGAGGGTGTTATTCCACCCCCGATGTCCCCACATTCAACGTCCTTCTAAAATCCAAGATGTTAATAAAAAGGAGGAGGGAAATTAAAGCCCGCACCCACCCCGATTGCAAAGCACCTAGAGAATAAAATGAGCATCCAAAGCTCCCTACCATTTTTGTGTGGAAGAAGATGACCTATGCGCATTTGAAGCTCATTCTAAAAAAAACTCAACTTCTTTTTGTGGTTTTTCTGAAGATGAAGAGAGAGAAGGGAGCAGAGAGGGTACTTCCCATCCCCCTTTCCAAGGCATTCACTTGTGTCAGCGATGGTAGTGGTGGAAAGTGATGCCAAAGATGTATGTGAGTGGAAGTGTATATGTGAGGGAGTGAGAGAGAAGGAGGTTAAGGGAGGTTCTTGTGCAACTACTAAAGTAGACTAAAACTATACTACTAAAAACAAGAAATGGGGAGCTAATGGTCCAATGGAAGGGTGAAAATGTCATGCCAACACACATAACCTAGGTGTATAAGTAGAAAAAATTGCAAATCAATACCTTACCACATGCTCTTGAGCTCTCCAAGTGATGAAAGGTCGTTCTCCTTGGCAACGGCACCAAATTTCTTGTTGTAGTATAACCTTGGGAAGCCTAGACCCTCACCACCTTGCATGGAAGCAAGAAGGAAGGCTCAAGAATGACTCTCCTTTCATCCACCTCAGCCTCCAACATGTTCAAGCCATTGGCCATCAGCCCGCAACTATGCCACATGCTTGAAAACATGGAGAGCAGGGAGTCAAGGATCCTAGTCACATATGTAAAATTCAAGAAATTTGCAACATTCTACCTACACACATAGGGAACACAAGCATGCACACACACCTCACTCTCTCACACTCTAAGACTAAATACATATATGCACAAAGCCTTAAGAGAAAAGAGAGTTCTTCCATTCAAAAGATATATACATGAGAGCACGTCGAACCAAAAGCTCTCCTCTTTACAAAAATGAGCCTCTATATATAGGCTAAGCACATTCCCCCATGTGCTCCTTTTGAAAAGTCAAAAAGGGAATATTTCTTACTAACATATCTTCTAGGAGATTTCAAGATCTCATTCTAACGAACAAATCCCAAGTACATGCGTGGATTTTTACGTGTTCTCTAATGTGTGCAAAAAGATGGGTTGTACCCAAGGTCTTCATACCATACTCTTTGGAGATTTATAAAAAAAGGACTTAGGAGGGTGCTCACATGTGACACTCTAAGTATATACAAAGAGGGTAATTCCTATGATCTAGTGAGGATTCCCATGCACCATTGAAGATATGTGCATACCCTACAAGCCAACATCAGACTTGGGGCATTTGCATCATTATTTGGGCATTCAATTTATGCAAGTTGATGGGGGGAATATCTTTGTATCAAACAAAATACATTGACACATCAATGCAATTTTTTTGCTTTGAAGATTGCAAACCTATTGCCACTCCCACAGAGACACGTTTATGGTTGAATCTTAATGATGTTGGAGATGGATGTCACTTTTTCTATTAGCATGCTCTTGGATGCTTGTTTTAGTTATGGATAACTCAACCTCATATTCAATTTTTTGTCTCTTAGATGAGTAGGTTTATGCATTGCCCAAGTATCAAGCATTGGTAAGAGTTTAAGTGCTTCTATCCCTAGCTGAGAGGTACCTATCTACTTGGAATATTTTATCCCAAAGGGGGATCATGATCGCTAGATTTACATGCTTTTCTTTACTCAGATTGGGCTACCTGATATGACACTCATGTATCCACAAGTGGTTTTTGCTTCATACTTGGTATCTCATGCATGCTTGGTTGAGCACGAAGCACCCTATTGTGGCCACTTCTAGTTGTGAGGGTGAGTATAGGAAAGCTTTCACTTCTACTATTGTTTGGCTCATAAGCCTTTTGGGAATTTGGATGTTGGTTATTCTTTTGCCACCAACATATTTATTATAGCCAAAGCACATTGGTAGTTGCAAGGAACCATGTGTTCCATACTCGCACAAAGCACATTGAGTTGCACTATCATTATGTGAGGGAGAGACTCTCTATTGGAGAGATCGACTCAAAGGCTCTACCTAGGGAGAAGTTTGAAGCTTTTTGAAAAGCTTTAGGCTCACTTTTTTTTGTGGATTGATTTCATTCCACATAACTTGGCACTTCTTTATACTTTAGTGCCATCTCCTTGTTCACCTCATCACTTAGGGGGATTTGTTGATATATTTTGGTACAGATGTGTGTGGACACTCTTAGGATCGATAGGGCACTTTTTCCCTCTTTAAAAGTCCCCGCCTCCCCCCCGACTTGTATATACGACTATAACCCTAACATGTCATTATCTTTGTAAATTCACTTGGTAATACAATTAGTGTTGTGTTGTTCTCCAAGCTTCTTCTTTTTTATTGTGTTGTTCATGTGTTTGTGTAATCATCAAACTCCAAAATATTCGAGACGGAAAAAAAAATTGGTAGACCCCTTTCTCCTTTACTTCCATGCTTGTACTACCGACTTCTTTGTCCTTTGATTTGGCTTTGAATGCTTTGACTTTGGATTTTCTATGTGCCTTTTGAGCTTCCTCCAACACTCGCATATTCTTTATCCCTCACCCATTGGCCTCCTTTATTCATAGTGGCTATACTGGCCTTTAATGGAAGGTTGTTATAGTTGGTGTGATATAGTTGGTCTCGATGTAAAAGACCAAATGTTCATTGGGACATTTTATGCATGTTTTAATGAAACATTCAATGTCTTGGTCAACAACACAATATATTGTAATTGCCTATCGTGAAGCTTGTGTAAGTATATACTTGAAACATGTTTTGTTTTCTGCATTTTTGTAAGTCTATGCATGTTGTTGTGTGGGTCATCAATAGCTGTTGTGTGGATCATCAAGGACGAGGAGAAAAAGGTAATATTCTATACAATGGGAAAAAGTGAATATTCTATGCAATGGGTGTGGGAAATTCCCTTCGAAAATCTCTTAGATGGCTTGAATTAAGGAATATTTTGTACCAAAAAAATCCAAATATTTCATAAATTCTGAAGCCTATCAAGAAGCATCTTGGCTTTCATGGTTGGCTATGGAAAATTCCATTTCCACCCAATTTTTTCACTAATAGTAAGATTGATGCCCTACTACAAGTCCATTTTTTTTTTCACATTGAGATTTGGAGTTGTCTAACCAACAATTATATATTGAGAAGGTTTATATATATACAATAATGTAGAAAGATAGCGTCACTAACACTAGTTTTGGTTTGCTTAATTACCTTTAATTGATGGTTTTTTATTTTTTTTTCTTCTTTAATTAACAGGATTATTTTTGGAAAAGAAAAATCAAAGCCTGAAGTCTAAACAAAGAAACTAAAAATAATTCTTTTCTGTAATGAGAAACCTCTTTGATTTTTCTCTTTAGTGGATTTTTTAATCGTTTTTTTATATAATGAGATTTTCTTTTTTCCGTGAAAAGAAATCATTATCGTACAAAATCTTGTAGGTGGAGTTGGAAGGAGACTGTATTCTGCTATGGGAGTGATGAGTGAGCGAACGGATGCAATTTGGTGGCAGCCTCACGCAGGCGTCATGGAATTGTATCCTTTGGCTTGCTCTCAAGCAGGGGAATCCCCGCAGAGCATTACTTCTGTTCCGGCAGATGCAGCGAGAGGGGGTCTCTGCCGACAGCAAGACTTTCGTGTTTGCGCTGCAGGCGTGCTGCTCCATTGCAGCAAATTTGCAAAAGCATGTACATGATAGTGTGGGATCTTCACTTCCTTGGGAGATTGGGACGAGTCTGCATTCGGATGCTCGGCGCAAGGGCTTCGGATCGCATCCATTTGTCGGAAGTGCTCTTGTCAACCTATACGGCAAGTGTGGAACCTTTGTGGCAGCGGAACAAGTGTTTTTCAACCTGAGAACAGGTGATGTTGTTTCATGGACGACCTTGCTTGCTGTGCACATTGAACACGGCAATATCTTCACGGCATTACAAACCTTTAGGCTTATGCTACAATGTGGCGTAGCTCCAAATGAATGGACATTTTCTACTATGATCCAAGCATGTTGCGCCCTTGCAAATCAGGTTGATGATAGTTTCCAATATGGGAAGCCGCTCTATATGCTGTCTTTGGAAATAGGCCATGCATTCCATGAGGATGTATTACGGACTGGCTGTACAGATCTTCACGTCTTTAGCAGTCTTTTCACCTTGTACAGTAGGTGTGGAAACCTTGAGGAAGCGGAAAGTGTTTTCTGTAGCATGTTTATTCGTGATACTGTTTCATGGAATGCGATGCTCTCAGCATATGTTGAGCAAGGGGAAGCAAAGAAAGCTTTGCAGTTATTTAGTTTGATGGAGAAGGATTCTGTCATGAAGCCCAATCCCTTAACATTTATAGCTGCCATTCAAGCATGTCGCACACTCGCTGAGAAGGAAGAGCCTACATTTGTGAAGGGACGTATGATTAAAGAGACCCCCCTTGAAATAGGCAGAGCATTGCATGTTGATGCCCAGATATGTGGCATGGCGTCTAATTACTTTCTTGGGAGCGCCCTTGTCAATATGTATGGTAAATGTGGTAGCATTCTAGAAGCAGAGAGAGTTTTTCATGGGTTGAAACATTGCAATATAGCATTATGGAATGCGATGCTTTCAGTGTACATTGAGGAGGATGAACTAGACAAGGCCCTGCTCCTCTATGCGAAGACATTCCAGAGCGGAGTCGACCTAAATGACATTACATTTAGCTGCATTTTAGAGATGTGTGGTGAAGCTGGTTGTCTAGATGTTTGTTGGCAGACTCATTATACATTAGTATTCAGTGGCAACACAGGCAAAACTTTAGTAACCTCTCTGATTCATGCATATGGGAACTGTGCGAGTATGGAAGATGCCAAAGCAACCTTTGAGACTCTGGGCCATCCTGACATCATATCATGGAATGCGACTTTTGCAGGGCATGCTCGAAGTGGCAGCATCATTGAGAGCATGACTATTTTTCATGAGATGCAGCATCATTCAGGCATCATTCCAGATGAGGTCAGCTCACTGTTGTATATGTCTGTCTGCAACCATGCTGGTCTTGTCTCTTTAGGTATTGAGTACTTAACACGGTCACTTGCCAAGATTTTAGATCCAACTTTCCTTGCAAGCATTTTAGATCTCCTAGGACGTGCTGGTGATTTTTCAAGCATACATCATGTGTGCCATAGGTCACAGAAGCAACTCGACATTCCCAGCCTCCTTTGTATATTAAGAGCCTGCTACACTCATGAAAACATTGAGCTTGGAAATTCGGCATTTGATCAAGTATTGCGTTTGCATTCTGGAGGGGCTTCTGCATATGTTCTGATGCACAACATTGTGCAAAGTTCTGAAGCATGCTGAGTGGAAGTGTGATGATGTGGGTGGAGGATTTCATGGAATGGCATTGATTTATAATGGTGCTAGAATTTATACTATAACGAAAACACGAGAACACTTCATTTCTTTCAGAAATTACATGGTAAATGGATAAGGGTCTTGAAATATGGCAAATACAGAGAAAATTAGTTGATTAGTCACATTATCAACTACATTCCAAGAGGCTCAGAGAATGGGATGTATGTATGTATATATGGCATGTGTGTATCGCCTGCATGTATGTGTGCTTGCATGCATGGATGCATTTGTATACATATATATTTTTGATATGATAAGCACTTCCAATGTGATTCTCATCCTTCAAATCCTTTTTTCGATAAATTCAATGCTCACTCATAGGACTTCTCTTTTGGTTTTTGTATAGTTCCTTTTACCATTGGTTAGTTGTGCACTTGCATATGCTATAGAAAAACTGAATATTCTTTCATCTATAGGCTGTGTCAACATGAGTCTACTTATAAAATTAGAAGCACTTACATGAAAACGGAATGGTTTATTTTGCTCTAGCACCTCTAATATAGGTGTGCAGAGTGACTTTAACTCACCACCTAACCATCCATTATATAGCCTTGATCTTGAGGTATCTTCTTTTGGCCAGCGGACACATGCATGCCATATGTCTGAGTTCCCTAAGTAGTAAATGTACTCATGCACCATGTGTATTGGATGCTTATGGAAGGCTCTAGAAGTCATAGGAAGAAACACTCTCCCAAATGCACTCATGGGAATTGAACCCAATACCTCTTTCCCAATCCATAACTCTTCAACCAGTAGGCTAAGCTTTTAAATTGCCTAAGACTTAAGGTTACTTTCCACTTTTAATAGACATTTGTTGATCTTTTACCCTACTAAAGGACTATTGTGTCCGATTAGGTCTTCAAGTTCTTGGGTAGAATGAAGGAACGGAGTGCTCCTTTCACCTTTGGGCAGCCTTTGCTTGAATTGGACCAAAAAAAATCTTAAATGAATTTTAAATTTGTCTAAATTATGACACTTTCTCAAGGACTTCTTTGGGTTTGTCAAATCTATGTGCAATTTTGTTCTCTTTTCTCTTCAAGATTTTGCCCAATATCATTCAAATAGTAGTGAAGTCCTTCATCCGTGGTAGTTTTCTATGAGCACTTGTTTGAAGCAAATTGAGATGAATAATCCATTATAGACTCAATATACAGAAAGCATCTTCTAAGATTCAATAGTTTCTACATAGAACATCTATTTTTTACATTTAATTCAATTATTTATTCCAATGGATTAATCATTACTTTCATAGAAATGACTCAAATACTCTACCAAAGTTAAGTCCAAGGTTTTGAGAAGCACGAAGGAAGAACCAAATCTTTTAGACTATTTAAACTTTGCAGACACTTATATTGTTTTAAATCAAAGTGTATGAATCTCAAAGCTTTCAATCTTTGTATATCTATATAGGTCAAGGTTTAGAAGTATTATAGCTATCTTTATGAGAAATAAACTACATTTTCAAAAAGATTCTATGAGTGAGGTTAAACCATTATCAAACTATCAAACTATTGTGTGGTATCAAACATCAGTATCTCGAGCCATCACTGATGCTTCAACTATCTTGATTACTAAGTTAATCTTATTTCACAATCTCTTGAAAACCCTTCATATTGGAATGTAATTTTGATGCATGTTTTTGAGTCAAGAGATTGATTCACTTGGTTCAACTGATAAGGAAGTGTTTTTATCTTGTATTAACGTAACATATCCAACCTTGCTTTAAGAGATCTTTCTAAGTTCTTTCTCTTCAAAAATCCATGCAAAATTACTAATAAAGAATTATGAATACATTGAAGTACTTAGAAATCTCACATCTTAAGTAAAATTATGATTGTCCTACTTGAATTTTTAATGAAGATCTTGGAAGTTACTTACTTGAGGATTTTCTATCTTCCTTAGTTGCTAATCCTTGAAGTGATTACAAGTCATAAACCTTAAACATTGTATACCACCAATTTTGTATTCAACATTGATGTGTGGATGATATTTATTAAAGTCGAGACCATATGACACCTTTTATTCAAATCTTGGAAAAGCATTGAAGTCTATGAATTACCTCTAAATTTTATTCTAGATATGCTTCTAGTGCTTCCATCAAAAGATCATTCTAGAAGCTTCAAGCCATTTGATGGATAAATATCCATATTTCTAAGTTCTTTAAAGTATATTTTCAAGTGTCTTGAATTTCTTACATTCAAGATCTATTGGTTCCCACTCAACCAACTTGCAGAGACAAGAGATTATTCTTGTCATAAGATTCATTTTTTGTCTTAAACTTTGAATAACCACCCAAGGGCTTTTTGCAAATCTCTCTAATGCCTAAGTCGAAGCATCTGATAAGCATCTCTCTAATGCCTAAGTCGAAGCATCTGATAAGCATCTCTCTAATGCCTAAGTCTAAGAATTTGAACTTAGAAAGTACTTATTTATAGATCATGACTTCTTAAGATGCCAAGATTGGCATCCACAAGACTAAGAATATGAATGATCAAGTCCTCGTTATATAGATGTTGAAGGGAAGTTGCAAATTGATGATGTTATCAATGATATCATCAACTCAAAATAGGACCTCGGGTGTCAGAATCAAGTAAGTAGATAGTTGATCTTAGGGTGTTAGCATGTTTCAAACGTGATGGTATTATTAGATTCTTCAAATCCTAAACCAATCATGAGATATAGAAAGTCACACGAAATCTAGGGATAAGAATGATTTTGTTGTCCATGACATGAGCTCCCCCTCAAGCGAGAATTTATACGGGGGAATCTGCCATGTTCTCTGGTTTGGCTTTCAATGGATTATTCTTATGGAATTCACAAAACTTCATTGGTGCTCTTAAGATCTTCTAAGACTTTAATCTTCATAGCTCATAGTCTTTGTAGAGTTCTTGGTATGTTGAATTATAACATGATGATGATGGATATCTATGATGAAAGCGAAAAGGGTTTGTATTGTATAAAAATCAAGTGCATGACTCTCCTGGTGGGATGTATTCTCGTTTTGACTCTGTTGATGATTCTTTTACTTTGGGATGGTGATTGTGGAAACCCTAACTCCAACTTGTTTCTTCTTCTCAGGCCACTTGAATAACATATAATCACAATCTCCACAATAAAAGCATAATCCACTGTCTTTTCGATGCTTTCTTTCCCTTGGTGCAACTTTCCTGACCTTGATGTATCTAATTGCATGGGCTCTGGTTGAGACTCTTCCAACACGTATTGTTGAGAGATTGAGGTAAACTTGTATTATCAATCTTGAATAGAAGTCTTCTTCTCTTGTTTTTCTCTCAAACAACATTTCATCACACTCAACTGCTTGATTCATGAATTCATTCAAATTATTTACCTTAGGAATGGTTGGCATAAGTTCCTTGACATCTTCATGTAAGCCCTATCAAAATTCATTCCATGTGAGATCACACATGATTTTATTGAATTTTGATGCATAAATAGAAACCTCCTATTTCCTTGATGTAGCTTCCTTAACTTTGTTTTGATAACATGTGAATAATTGGTATCTCCAAAGGAAGACATGGAATCTTGAACAAATGCCTTGGAATCATACAAAATATCCATATACGTCTCAAGAATAGTTGCAAATCATGAAAGAGCACGGCCACATGATAGAGTCCATATGCGTCCCACGTGAGAAGCATCATCTAGGTTCCTGTGTGGTTACATTCTTATGTATAGTTCACTTGCTATAGAAATCCTAAAAACTTTGATCTTGTCCCATCAAATTTCTAAGGGATGCTCACTTTCAGACTTTTCTTCATATCAGTTGCCATGGGGGTACTTGAAGAAGATTGATTTACTATAATGTGCAGATCCTGGATTTGCCTTTGAAGCTCTATGATTACATCTTTAAAATTTTGGTATTGAATCCTTTCTTAATTTTCTCATATCTCTTGGAATTTTTGTTGAATAACTTTAAGTGCAGAAAAGATTTCCTTGCAAAACTGGAATGATGTGCATCGATTGAAGGGCACCCCACTTGGGTCCATGTGCTAGAAGCAAGCCTCTTGCTTGGTCCACATGCTTATAAAGAATGGATGAGACTCAAGGAGGAGAATTCCATCCCTACTAATTGGACTCAATTTGAAACTATTTTCTTGAAAGAATTTCTTCCTGAGAATGAGGAAGAGAGGAATTGGGACGACTAGGATAGGATTACATAGAGAGGTAGGCCTTTGCCTATGTACATATCCCACTACATAGAGATCATTTTGAAAGTTAAGGGGTTAGATGGCTTTCAGAATAATAGTTGGTCCGTTAGGGGCTTAGATAAGGTCATTAAGAGAGAAGTGAGAAGAAACAAACCAAAAACATTTGAGGAGGTGATCAAATATGCACATATCTATGAGGACCATAACCATTCTTAATACATTCTTATGGAGACGGATCAGCCCATCAAACCTATTGGTACCACTGAATTTAAATAGAAAATAGTTATGGGAAAAAACAAAATGTTCATAAAGAAACAAAGATCACAAGGGCCCAAGTTACCTATTGAGCAGTATGAGAGGGCCAAGAGGGAAAACCTGTGTTTTAGGTGCCTATCTCCTAACCATGCACATTGTACCTATCCACTTCGTAAGGGGGAAGAATAGAAAGGAGGACCAAGGACTAGTACGATCCCTGAAAAGGGCGAAAAGATGGTCCACCTAGTGCAAAAACTTCCAATACATGGCAGCAAGGAGGTGGAAATGGTGCACAAGGATATAGAAAACACCTATTGTTTGACTCAATCATTGTGGTCACCTTAGTTTGGACCACATTGTTACCGTTAGTGTCCATGTGAAAGGCCAAATGGCCACCGGACACTTCTTTGTATATGTTCTTTAATAAAACATATAGTGGCCTGGTCAGTCACAGACTGTAAGTTCGACCGCATTTGTAAGACCTAAGAAGTCTATCTTCGTGCCCCCTGTGTACTGCGTTTTCTGCGTATTCTACAACATCTGTGCGGAGTACTGTGTGTGGCGTCAGGAGCTCGGTTTTCTACTCCGAGCATATCACCGTGGAGCTCTCGAGAAGGAGAGTGTAGTGTGGTGCACGCCATCGAAATACTTCACTGGTATCAGAGCAGTTCGAGGCAAAAAGCTTTGTTCCTTTTGTGCGAGCGAAGCGACCCCCCCCCCCCCCCCCCCCCGGCTTTCTCCAAGGCTTACGACTAAGGCGGCGACCAAGGCATAGACCTTGGCATACCTTGTCATCCGAGTCACCGAAGTCACCGTTGGCTGCGCGCGAGGGAGGACCTCAACGATCAAGGAATATAGAGGTTCTCGGTACTTCCCGGGAGGTCACCCATCCCAGTATTGTTCCCCCCAGAGCTCGCTTAACCGCGGCAATCTCTTGCCACTAAGCTACACTCTTGTGGTGTTTGAAGAAGGGGAAAGACTAAGGTTGACATTACCTTGAACAAGTTTTGGTCCCTCAAAGCTTCATTTTTGCTTTTAAAGCCTATTTCTGAAGCAATTTTGGGGTGTTTTTGGAGCCATTTTGGAGTACTTTCGCACGTAGTTCTCTTCACACAGGTCCAAGAACATCAAGAAGAGTGTTCCTTGTACTTCTCAGACAATAAATATCAACCTTTGGGGCTGTATTTTCAGCCACACACACTCGTAGAACTACAGGTTTCTCGAGGGGTTTTCAGTTTTGCTGGGAGCAATCGCTGCAAATTTATGTAGGTTTTTAAAGCCTAAAACATCAGAGTTGACAGACACTTGCAGGTGTTATTGGCTAGTTTTTTGGGCTGTGTATTCAGCCTTTCAGTGTCATTTTACTGCATATATTGAGCACATACACACCATGTACGCTTCTGTGGATACCGCTTATGTACGTCCATGTGGGCATTGATATAGCAGTTACGTTCTTTGCATAAAGCCTTTGACGTTTGATAAAGAGGGTCGTGGTGAGGTTTTCTTAACTGGGAGACAGCCAGATGTCGGGGTCTCTTCGGTGATGCAGGTGGAAGACTTACCCAGCCTCGCCATAGGAGATGTATGATAGTTGTTCATAGGTGATCGATAAGCTTAGTTGGCTTCTATTGGGTAACTGATTATATGCAGTGGAGTCAGTGATTCACTATGCAGGTAGACATGTTAGTACTTGCAGTTTTATGATACTTTGACACTGGTCATATGCTAATTTTGCAGAGGATACTCTGGCAAAATTTTTCCAGATTTCTGGTTTAGTCAACTATATAGTGGTCGATTTACTCCTTGATACAATTATTTGTTGGTGTTTGGACTCTTCTAGCTCCATTATCATTCTATTCAGTTCTCTACGATCATGGCATCACAGGTCTCAGGCACATCCGGTGGATCAGGGTCTAGTGCTAGCATTCCGAGGAGGAGCTATAACTTGCAGGGCAAAGAACATTTTGAGATTCAAAAATTTGATGGCACAAACTTTGCTCTATGGAAGAATCAGATTAAAGATGTGCTGATTCAAAGAAGGCAATGGAAGCCAGTAAATGGGATTTCAAAGAAGCCTGCTGACATGGATGAAGATGATTGGGATGAGTTAGATGAAATGGCCAGGTCTACCATTCGCTTGCACCTAGCAGATAATGTTTACTTTACAGTATTAGACTATGAAAGTGCAGAGGAGCTTTGGAAGAAGTTATGCAATACATATGAAAAAGAGACGGCATCAAATAAAGTATATCTGATGAGAAAATTATACGACCTTCGTATGAAGGACACAGATAGTGTTGCTGCTCATCTAAATGAGTTTGATGCCATATTCTCCCAGTTACAGGCTCAGAAAATGGATATGGACAATGAAATGAAAGCAGTATTGCTGTTATGCACCCTGCCATCATCATGGGATACATTTTGCACAGCTATTAGCAATAGTGCACCAGGTGGTAAACTTGTCTATGATGACATATGTGGAGCACTCTTGAGTGAGGAGATTCGTAGAAAATCTATGGTTGGCACTCAGAGTGGAGATGCATATAATGTTCGTGATTCTTACCAAGGAAAGAATCAACAACGTGGCAGGAGCAAGAACAAGGAAAAGAATGGTCAACGGAATAAGAGCAGAAGTAAATCAAGGAAGAGGGATATTGAATGCCATTATTGTCATAAGAAAGGACACATGAAGAAAGACTGTTATGCATTAAAGAATGCTAAAGGTAAAGGACAGAATGTTGATGGGCATGTTAAACAGTTACCTGCACCATCTACTTCGACTGTGAAGATTGAAGAAATTAATGCTATTTCTGATGATGCTGATGTGTTGACACTTGATAGTACTGTGCCATCTGAGGCACTTATGGCTGATTCTCTTTCCCACACCTGGCTGCTAGATTCTGGTGCTTCTTTCCATGTGACACCACATAGAGAATGGTTCTCTAATTATGCAGCAAAGTCTCTTGGTACCGTGAGACTTGGTGACTCTTACCAGTGTGATGTTGTGGGGATTGGAGATGTGGTTGTGCAGTTCATTGGCGGTTCAAAATTTACTATGCATAATGTACGCCATGTACCTCAGTTATCACGCAGTTTGATGTCAGTTGGTCAACTTGATGACCTTGGTTACAAGGTGGTCTTCTATGCTCAGTCCTTTCGTATATCAAAGGGCAATATGGTTATTGCAAAAGGAAGGAAAGTTGGCTCACTTTACCCTTTATTTGTATCACAGAAAGAACACTTGTTAGCTGTTACTGAACAGCCTATGGCTTGTATTTGGCATGGTCGTTTGGGCCATATATCTCGTAGTGGAATGGAAAATCTTTCTCGTTCTGGCTACTTACCTGTGTTATCTTTCTCTGATTTTTCATTTTGTGAGCATTGTCAATATGGAAAGCAAACCAGAAATGTGCATAAAACGCACATTGACTCTTCAATTCAGCCTTTAGATCTTGTTCATACAGATGTGTGTGGTCCTATGCCCACTAGGTCCTTAGGTGGTTCTCTTTACTTTGTCACTTTCATAGATGATGCTACTAGAAAAGTCTGGGTATATCCTATCAAATCGAAGGATGATGTATTCCCTACTTTCAGAAAATGGCTTGCTTCAGTTGAGACTGAAAAAGGAACTAAGCTTAAGGATTTACGTTCAGATAATGGGGGTGAGTATACCTCACATGAATTCAGCCTTTTCTGTCAGTGTAGAGGGATTCGTAGAGAGTTTACAGCTCCTTATACCCTAGTACAGAATGGTGTAGCTGAGAGGATGAATAGAACTATTCAAGATAGAGTAGTCTCTATGTTGCATCATGCAAACCTCTCACAAGGTTTTTGGGCAGAAGCAGTATTGACTGCAGTTCATGTGATTAACCTTTCACCTAGTACTGCCAAAGGTCTGAAAGTGGCACAAGAGTTATGGACAGGGAAACCACCATATTATGATCATGTTCGAGTTTTTGGGTGTGAAGCATATGTTCATATACCCAAGAATCTTAGACAGAAGTTGGACCATAAGTCAAAGAAATGCATTTTTCTTGGATATGGTCGAGAAGGACAATTTGGATATCGCTTATGGGATCCTGAAACATGGTCAGTGATCAAAAGTAGTGATGTCATTTTTAATGAGTCTAAGATGCATAAACAGCCAATTAAGGAGGTTGAAGTGAGAAGAGTGGTATTTGAGGATACTAGTCCTCCGGTTAGCATGCATAAAAATGCTGCACATAGGGATGTTCAAGAGAATGTCCATTTAGATCAGTCTGCACATGTTCCTGTTCAGCAACCATTGAGACGTTCTGCACATGTCTCATATCCACCTGATAGATATGTTCCAGGTTTAGATTTTGTTATGCTAACAGATGCCGGTGAGCCCTCTTGCTACAAAGAGGCTATGCAGACAGAGGATCATGTCAAGTGGGAGCGTGCCATGAAGAGTGAGTTGGATTCTATTCACAAGAATGGTACTTGGGACTTAGTACCTTTGCCAAAGGGCAGGAAAGCTTTACCATGTAAATGGGTATATAAGCTGAAATTCACATCAAATAGTGCTTCTCCAAAATATAAAGCACGACTTGTTGCAAAGGGTTTTAAGCAACAACATGGTGTTGATTTTGAGGAAATCTTCTCTCCAGTGGTCAAGATGACTACTTTGCGCATGTTGCTTGGATTCGTTGCAATGGAGGACTTAGAGCTAGTCCAAATGGATGTGAAAACAACTTTCTTGCATGGAGATCTTACAGATGAGATCTATATGGAACAACCAGAGGGTTATGTAGTTCCTGGCAAGGAAAGTCTAGTTTGTAAGCTCAAGAAGAGCTTGTATGGACTTAAACAGTCTCCTAGACAATGGTACCAAAAGTTTGATGCTTTTATGAAGTCCCAAGGCTATTCTCGGAGCAATGAGGATCATTGTCTCTACACAAAGAGATGTTCTGATGGCAGCTTGATATGCTTGATACTTTACGTCGATGATATGTTGATTGCTGGGAAGTCCTCTTATGATTTGTCAATTCTCAAAAAGAAGTTGAGTCAGACATTTGATATGAAGGATTTGGGGGATGCCAAACATATTCTTGGCATGCGCATTACTCGTGATAGGAGTAAAAGATGCATATACTTGTCTCAAAGTGAGTACATATCCAAAGTACATCGATTCAATATGCAGGGTGGAAAGGCATTGAGTACACCTTTACCCACATATGTGAAATTGAGCAAGGATGACTGCCCCAAATCAGATGAGGAAAAGGAATTCATGACCAAAATTCCCTATCAGTCTGCTGTTGGTAGTCTCATGTATGCTATGGTAGCTACGAGACCAGACATTGCATTTGCAGTGGGAGTTGTGAGCAGATATATGTCTAATCCTGGCAAGAAACATTGGGAAGCGGTCAAAATGATTTTGAGATATCTGAGTAGCACTAAGGACAAGTGTCTATGCTTAGGTAGAGGGAAAGCATCCATTATTGGTTACACAGATTCTGACTATGCTGGTTGTGTAGACAATCGTAAGTCTACATCAGGGTACATTTTTTATTTTTGGAGGTGCTATCTCTTGGAGATCTCGCCTTCAAGAATGTACAACTGTTTCCACCACAGAAGCAGAGTATGTTGCAGCAAGTGAGGCATGTAAGGAAGCATTGTGGCTTTCTCGTCTTGCTTGTGATATGGGTTTGCCTCAGCATGTACCTCACTTGCTCAGTGATAGTTAGAGTGCTATTGCTTTGGCTAAGAATCCGGTCTATCATGCAAAGACCAAGCACATTGAGGTGAGGTATCACTTCATTAGAGATTGCTTAGCCACTGAGAGCATTATTCTTGAGAAGGTTCACACTCGAGATAATGATGCAGATGCTTTGACTAAAGCTCTACCACAGGATAGCTTTCGACACTGTTGTCACTTGATGGGGGTTACTTGATTCTTGATCTTACACAGTCACTTGTATACTGTGTAACATGCCCATCAGGTGGGAGGTATAGTTTGTATACTTACACTCAGGTATTCTTTATCATTCTTTCTTTTTTCTCCCATAGTTACTCTGGCCATATTGGCCTTTAGTGGGAGATTGTTACCGTTAGTGTCCATGTGAAAGGCCAAATGGCCACCGGACACTTCTTTGTATATGTTCTTTAATAAAACATATAGTGGCCTAGTCAGTCACAGACTGTAAGTTCGACCGCATTTGTAAGACCTAAGAAGTCTGTCTTCGTGCCCCCTGCGTACTGCGTTTTCTGCGTATTCTACAACATCTGTGCAGAGTACTGTGTGTGGCGTCAGGAGCTCGGTTTTCTACTCCGAGCATATCGTCGTGGAGCTCTCGAGAAGGAGAGTGCAGTGTGGTGCACGCCATCGAAATACTTCACACATAACCTATTTAAGCTTCATGATAGTGTCTACGAGACTAGGGTGAGAGTCATGATTGATGAATTTGTCACACATAACTTCATAAACTATGCTATGGTCAAGAAGTTGAAAATTCCCAACAACCCAGTGCACATAAATACATAGTATCTATGATGCATGGGGAAGTTAAGAGGATATGAGACACTATGGTATCCAATTTGAAAGTTTGGATATGGGGATACACCAACCATGTAAACCTCCAAATATTGAATATGGAGAGGACAAACCTTGTCTTAGGTAGAGAGTGGATATCGGGGCTGGTGGACACACTTAAACATAGTTACCAAAACAACACTCTTGAATTTATGAAAAATGGAAGTAAATTTTGTATTGAGGGAGAGATAGATGTACATAATGCACCTCTCATCTCATCTTTAGAGTTGTATGATATGTTTCATTCTAAGCATGTACAGGAGTTCTTTTTACTATATATTCATGATCTTGAGCATTGTATAGGCACTTCATTTGATGTTTATTCTCATTCCAATAATGTAAATGTGGATAGGACTTTGTATTATCCATTTTTGCAAGAGTGTAGTTAAAACACTAACCCTAAGAGAGGACTAGAGGACTACCACCTAAGAGAGGGGACATTGAGCATGCCATTGAGGTAGTTACTAACACTAACCCTATTTGCAAGCCACCGTATAGGCTTATTTTATCTCAGCATCAGGAGGTAGAGAAGCAACTTCAAGACTATTTAGACAAGGGCTTCATTAGACCTAGTAACTCACCTTGGGCATCACCAATGCTTCTAGTAAAAAAAGAAAGATGGATTTATGAGACTTGTTATAGATTATAGAGCATCAAATAAGGTAACAATAAAAAATAGGTTTCCAATGCCTAGGTTGGAAGACCTATTTGATTAGTTACATCAAGCTAGGTACTTTATCAAGCTTGATCATAGGTCAGGATATTACGAGACCAGTATTCGAGTAGAGGATGTTCCTAAAACTTCTTTTAGGACTAAGTATGGGCATTATGAGTTCTTGGTGATGCCTTTTGGTCTCACCAATGCTCTTGTCACTTTCATGAAGCTCATGAACAGTGTAATACTACCATTTCTATGGAAATTTGTAGTAGACTTTTGGGATGATATTTTGGTCTTTAGTAGATCACAACAGGAACATGATCACAACAGGAACACTTGGAACACTTGAGGAAAGTATTCAAAGTGCTGAAGGAAAATTCACTCTTTTCCAATGAATCAAAGTGTGAATTTTTCAAAATAGAGGTTAGATACCTCGAGCATATAGTCTCCCAAGATGGAATCTAGATGGATCTTGATAAAGAACAAGCTATTATGGAATGGTCACATCCCAAAAACCTGGAAGAGCTTTAGATCTTCCTAGGTTTATCATGATTATATCCAAGTCTCATTAAGACTTATGCCAAAATTGTTGCCCCAATGGCATAACAACTTAAAGCAAAAGGGAAAGCCTTTCATTGGGGAGACAAACATAAGCAATGTATAGAAAAGTTGAAAATGGTAATTGCCACACCTCCACTAGTTCTCTTGTACTGTTTTACTTGCCTCTTTGAATGGTTGTGATGACAGTTGTCTCTGAAAAAGAAGAGGGGTCTGCTCATCCTTGAGACTGTTTTTTCATGATTGAGTCCTTCTAGACCATAGATCTTTTGACACATGCAACATCTTCTTTGCTAAGATTGGGACTAGAGGAACTAAGAGAATGTGTGCTATTGGAATTTGTGCTCATGCAATTCTCTCATTCTAATGTAGTGCATTGTTCATGCACCCAAACTTGAAGAAGTTGACTTCTTAAGTTTAAGTTGACTGCATGGTCATAGATCTAGTCTTGACCCAAGACAAGTGGTTCCATAAGGTCCTCATCTTGACACACTAGCATTTTGACTTGCATTCGGACATCTTGAAGGTAGGTGGGAAGGTCCACCTTGCCCAGACAAGGGGTTTCCACACCTCCCAATCCTATGAGATTGGCTCCTATGGAATTGATATTTAATTGTAGATGTTGGCAATATGAGAGTCTAACTGCATTGGTTGCTACAACTGATTCAATCAATGCTCTCATAGTCCTTACACTTTTGCCATGTCCTATTTCTATGGTTGCAAAGGGACGACGGTCTATTATTTGAGAAGCAATTGCACCTGATGTCTGACCCATGGCCATGTGATATCTTGGGGCCTCGAGATTGACATCTAGGCCTACTCACCTTAATTTATTTTGTCTAATGGATTCTCTAGCCTCTGCTTGTGCTTCTTCTCTAACCTTTAACTCTTCTTCTTTTCATTTCTTAGCAGTGTTGAGCCTCGTTAGCATATCCTCTGTAAGAGGTTCTTGATATAGCTTGACTCGACATCCACTAATATAGTTTGGCAAGATGTCACCTTCTAGAGTGGCCAATTGCACTGCACCACTAGTGGAAATTCTATTAATGATCATGGGTCCATATCCTCTTTTTTCCAATTTATGGGCATGCTGTTTTAGTGTATAAACCAACATTAGATCTCCCTCTTTCAATCCTTTATCCCTGATGTGTGCATCCAAGTATGCATTTTGTCTTTTCTTTGCAGCATAGATGCCTGCTGTCGCTCATAGCCTTGTCTCACCTAAGCGTTCTAGATCAAAGATCTTGGAGGACAACTCATGCCCATTCCACTCATGCTCTTGTGCTACTTTAAAGCTAGGATTAGGAAATCTAATGGTAGCACAACATTCTGTCTGAAGTCCATCTGAAATGGGGTGGCATTGGGTACCATTTTGTAGGCAACTCGATAAGCCCAAACAACATGATGAAGTTGTTTATCCCAATCAGAACATTTATTATTTACTAGTTTTGTCAATACATTACATAGGATCTTATTTGTGCTCTCAGCTTGTCCGTTAGCTTGTGGATGATAGGGGGCAGAATTCTTATGTATCACCAAGAATTCTTAGAGAAGGTTTTCAATTACTTCATTCCAGAATTGTGTAACTCTATCACTTACTAACTCTATTGGTAACCCATATCTCGTGAACACGTTCTCGAATAAAAACTTAGTTGTTGTTTGAGCATCATTCTTTGTAGTGGCTTTTACTTCTACCCACTTTATAAGGTAATTTGTGGCTACAATAATGTACTTTGCATGGGAGTTTCTAGTTGGGGGGTTAATAGGACCTACAAAGTCTATACCCCACTTCGAGAATGCACATCCTCCCATCATTGGCCTCAAAGGCATCTCATCTTTTCTAATCAGATATTGTGCACGTTGGCATGTGTCACATTTCTTCACATAGGTATGTGCATCCTTATGAAGAGTGGGCCACCAAAGTCCTGAGAATAGAATTGTCTTAATTACTCAGTCAAGACCAAAGTGTCCACCTGCAACACCACTATGTGCAGTTTCTAAGACTTTCAAATAGTCTGATTTGTGAATGCATAGTCTTAAGTATCCGTGCCTCTTCGATATAGGTTGTCTCCTATTAAGGCATAGTCTTGATCTTCTTGCTCCATGCTTCATTTTCTTGCTAGATTAGCCTCATTGGGTAAGGTTCCTGATCTCATGAATTCTACTAATGGGGCACTCCAATCTGGAATTAAGGATACGTGATAAAGGGTAGCATGCTCCACTAGGGGTCTTTCCTTGCACATTGGACAATACTTAATCCACTCATGTATTTCTTTGTCCATACTAGGCCAACACACTCCTAAACGTTTTAGATTTTTCAATGTTCATTGTTTAGAATAGTGATTTCCTAGCAATCCTTCATGGGCTTGTTGCAACCAACTACTATGTTCATCGTCCTCGACACAACAAGCTAATACACCCTCTGTATCTTGTTTGTACATACTTCCTGCCAATATCTAATGGTTTTGTGATTTTACAATTTCTTCTTTGTTCATTCTCACATTCTTATTTGCGGGTCCAAAGGTTAGGACTAGTACATAGTTATTTGCCCATTTAGGAACAACTTTTAAATTGAATAGATAAGCATCGGGCAATTCATCTAACATTCCTTGCAGTGGCTCTCCTAAAGTGATGAGAGAAAGGTGATATGCTCTGAGATGGCTCCAACCTTTCTTGACAACAACTTCAAGGTTGTATTCCATTAGTAAGAGGAACCATCTTACTAAGCGTCCTGTATTGCAAGGTTTATTGAACAAATATAATAAAGTTTGATGATCAGTGAAAAACTTGAACTTGTCGGCCAATAGTAGTGTCTAAACTGTTGAAGAATCACTCACGAATTTGACGTACAGACAGACATAAAGAAAAAGAAAGATAAAGAGAAGCGGAATCAAATATTCAAAAAATCAAAAGTCTTAATGAAGGGACAAATTCACGACCGTTATGTACAGCGTAGAATCCTCCAGAATCAGAGTTGTTAAGAGTCTGCTGCACCGAATCAAATTGTATATACAGAGAGAACGTGCATAAAAATAATAAGAGAGAAGTGCGAGCTAGAACGTGCGTAAGAAGAGCGCGCAGTATAAAACATAAAGAAGTCAGAAAAAAATGAGGAAGTGAGAAGACGCCAGAGATCGCATATGTACAGAGATTGAGAGAGAGAGTAGAAGAGAGTTTTAGAAGATGCCAGAGATCGCGTATGTAAAGATGAATAACAGAAACTTGAAATGTCAGGTATTCATCTGAGAGAGATGGTAAGAAGAAACTACTCAGTGTAGGAGAGTTTCTACTGCTTGAGCAAGAAGAGGCCAAGCTAGTTTGTACACATCTTCTCTAATAGAAAACACATGTTCATGTGGAAGTTTGCGCGTACTGTTCGTATGTGAAGAACTCTGAGTATTTTCTTGTTACGATAGAAAGTTCGTTAACTGTTAACAGTTATAGTTCATTCAGTAGACATGTCCCCCGGTACTCTCTCAGTAAACGAATGTCTCGGTCAACTACAGTTATCTCAGTAAACGCATTTTCGGTCAGTTAAAGTTTTCTCGAAAAACGTATTTTCCGGTAGAACAACAAAGTAGATCTCGTAGAATAATGCGAAGTTTTGTATGAGAGATAGCTCATCTTGTAGCTAGACGTCTCTACTATAAGTTCGTCAAGGATTTCGGTGAAATGGATTTGTACACACAGTACAAGGCCTGACCGAAAAGAGGCATTCTGAACTGGTGAAGTTTTTCTTCAAATTTCAGAAAGTGTTCATTCAGTGAAGGAAGTCCACACATCACTTCCTTACTTCATGTATATTCACTTGAAGTAATTACAAACAGAATAGGAGTCGATTCCGGTAAGATTCCGGTATGATTACGGTGACAGTCTGGTGACAGTCTGGTGAAGTTCCGGTGGAATTGTTCAGTGAATTCAAGACGCAGTCTTATATGTTGAATGACAGTAATTGTGCTAAGCTATTGTTGATTACAGAGGTGTTCTAAATCACTCTAGCTTAGCTCTTCTTGGCGTGGCATATTTCCGCAGGCTCGACAAGGTCCAAGCCTTTGCTGCGTCGACAAGAAGTGGTATCAGAGTAAGAAAGATACCACACCATTAGTGGCATCAGAGCCGGTTAACCACACAAGTGATTTCAGAACGAGAAAGATTCTGAAGAGCAGAAAGATTCTTGAAAGGTCATGGCATATCATGTACAAATTGATAAATTGGACAGAGATAATTATCCCGCATGGGTAATGCACATGGAAGCCTTACTTATGAGTAAGGACTTAATGATGTATGTGACCGGAGAAGAAAAGAAGCCGACTTTCGAAGATGATAGGCAACCAGAAAAAGAAGAATTAGAAGCCTTGAAGCTGTGGCAGAAGAAAGATGCAACGACAAGAGCTTACATTTACAATACAGTTACAGACCATCTACTACCGCACATTAGAGGACTAGAGAAAGCAGAGGACATATGGAGTGCATTGGAAGATCATCTCCAAAATACTACGAAAGCTAGGAAGGCTAGCTTATGGTTCGAATTTACAACGTTCAAAAAGAAGTCGAATCAAAGCATTAGTGACTATGTTACTAAGATGAAGGATCTAGCAGATAGTCTTGGATCCATAAATGAAGATGTCGAAGATCACAGATTGATAGCGCAAGTGCTCACAGGTTTGAGAGGAGATGAAAGGTGGAAACCTTTCGTACTCTCAACTGAACTTTCTTTAAATCATTTTGTACCAGATTTAAATCAGTTGCTTGGTTTGATGCTCACATATGAGCAAGACCTGAAAGGAGATGTAGATAAAGGACAAAGTTCTGCAATGTACATGAAGAACAAGAAGAAAGCAGACAGAGGTAAGTCAAAAGATGAAGAAGAGTCGAGTTCTCAGGCTTATTATGCAAGAGGTAAAGGCACTGGCAGAGGAAGAGCAAGAGGCTTTGGAAAAGGAAGAGGTAGTCAGAATATCAACAAGAAGGCTTGCTGGATTTGTGGACTCAGTAATCATCTGGCTCATGATTGTTGGCACAATCAACAAGGACCAAATCAAAATCAGAACAGTAATAGCTGAGGCAAAAGCGGAAGATATCAGAGTAATTTCCAAAGAGGTAGACAAAATAAAAGAGGAGGCTATGGTAGAGGTGGAGCAAGAAGTTGGGGACAGAATCAATCCTACAACACCACCTACAACAACTACGCAAATGACACACAGAATGAAAGTCATACATCGTTGATGATGAACTCAATCAGCACATCGGATAACGAAGACCTAAAGGTATTTTACATTGATTCTGGATGTTCTAATCATTTGTCAGGAAATATAGAACTAATGTCAGAATTGGAAAAAGGAAGTTCCAGTCATACTGTTCAAACAGGTGACAATACGAGGCATAGTGTGCATTCAATTGGAAAAGTGAAATGTAAGAGTGGAGCAGATTTGCTAACCAATGTTTTGTATGTTCCGACAATACCTAAAAACTTGATTAGTGTGGGACAGATAGTTGAGAAAGGTTTTCAGGTCAAATTTACAAATGAAGGAGTATTTGTAGAAGATCTCGAAGATGGATACAATCAGATCGTCTCTGGTAAGAAAGAAGGCAGACTCTTTACTTTAAGAGTACAAGGGAACATTGGCCAAGCGTTGCTCACACATAATGAAAAGGTAATTACAGAACTTGATCTCTTGCATAAGAGATTAGGTCATTTTAATGAAAAAGGAATTAAAGCTATGATCGCAAATCAGTCTGTACTAGGATTACGGAATGTACAAAATCAACATATGATTCATAAGTGTGAAGCCTGTCAGATGGGAAAAGCCCATAGGTTACCTTTCCAGAAGAAAGGATTCAAACATGATGGAGTACTTGAACTCATTCATACAGATGTATGGGGACCGACAAAGGAAGGATCTATCAGCGGATCAAGGTACTACGTTCTTTTCATAGATGACACAACAAGATGGATAAATCTTTATGTTTTGAAAGAGAAATCAGAAGTGTTTAGAGCTTTCAAGCATTTTCATGCATACGCTGAAAGATCGTGCGAAGTTACTTCTTGTACCTATTCCATCTACCTTAAGGGAGTTCTTGTAATTCATATATCTTGCATCATACTTGTAATCATGGGTTGTGGTATCTCTCATATCCTATCAAATCTAGTTATGCACACCTATCAATCTCGAGTTGTGGGACTTCTTATAACGATTCTATATTCTTTTGTTATTTCCCCTATGTGGGTGATCATATAATTAGAAGAATATTTCTAAAATCTTGTTCAAGTTTAGTAAGAGGGCATAACCTAGTGCTCTCTTGGCATTTTGGCAAGTCTACCTTCTATTTAAGACCAAGCACCATGGATTCCATATGCAAGGGGATTCAATCTAGCACAAGGGATTTGATAGGATTAGTACAAGAGTTGAAAAGATTGTTACAACAAGGTGATCAATCAGTTTCAAGTTGTGCTTTACATTTAAAGATATTATTTTAGGGATCTAAATACTAAGAAGACTACATGGTTAATCAGTTCTGAAGTGGCCTCAAACATGAAGTGAAGTATCTCTAACTATTCATGCCTCAAGCAAGTACCTTAGAGGATGTTATTAATCAAGAAATTCAATGTGAGGATCAATTGCTCAAAGAAATACAAGTCTAAGAGCTAGAAGTGTGGAACAATCAAGACACTCTTTCTCAAAAATCTAACTTAAGAATCTTTGAAGCCCAAGAATCCATTGAAAATGATATGGATCATACACATTACAAAGATAATAAGAAGGTAAAAGACAAGGAGAAGTTCAAGTTGAATGAAGGAGATGTGATTACTCAAGTATCCCTATCAAAGATCTTGGAAACACAAAAACGTACCACTAGAATTTTGAAGGATCTATCTTTTGAGGAACCCATGAAGTTATATAACATCGGGATGAGGTGACTTACACCAAAACAAAGAAAACATCATAATGAAAATGGATCATGCTTTTATTGTGGATATCATGATCATATGATATTAAAATTTCTTGAGATGACGTAACACGTTGGATTTAAGACTCCCATAACCACCATTCCAAATCAAAAGAATATCAAAATAGCCAAAGAGGAATACATCCCACCCTGGTAATCATGCACTTGATTCTACACCTAGACATACTACAAATCCTTTCCAATTTCATAATGGATATACATCATCATTGTGTTCTAGTACCAAACACCGAATATTTTGCAAAGATCAAGAGCTATGAAGATTTAAGTTCAAGAATATCTTAAGATCACATGGCTGCACCTCATGGAACTCATCGCTTGAGGGGGAGGTGATTTCATGGACACAAAAGAAACTCTCTTGAATCCTAGATTTCATGTGAATTTCTATAACTCATTATTGGTTCAAAATTTGAAGAATTTAATAGCACCATTTCATCCAAAACATGATGAACCCTAAGATTGATTTTCTATTTGCTTGATTCTAATATCCAAAGGTATTGTTTTGAATTGATTATATCATTGATGACATCATCAATTCCTAAATGCCCTTCAAGTCATATATAAGGAGGGATGTTGAAACTCAAGATCAAGCATAAAGCATGGAAGTGCATCAAAGAAGCAGACACACAAGAAGATGGAGCATGTAGGGAGCTCCAAGAAGCGCATATCAAATTTTCAAAAGAAATCCCTAGAAAAATAGCAATTTTCCTCACTAAAAATCATTATAAATATCATTTCACATTTTTGCAACTCCATTTTGTTCAAGCCGAGGAGTCCTCGAGCTTGAGGAGTATTAGAAGTATCATCCTACCAATTTTCATAATTTTTAGACTCTGTTTGAGCCCCCAAATAAGCCCTGGAACCTAATTCTTAACTAGGCCAGACACTAGGTCAGCACAGGGCCAAAACTACTCAAAAAACTATAAAAAGAGCTAGATAGCTCATTTTTGGGGTTAGCTTGTTAGAGATTTCAGCCTTTGGAAGAGAGTTCTTTTGTAATAGAAGCTTTCCATTGTTCCTCTCTTTGCTCTTACCTTGTGCGTGTGTGTGTGTGTGTATGTGTGTGCATGCTTGTGTGCTTTCACTCATGCACTTGCGCCTTCACTTGCTCATGGTATTCATACCAGTCCTCACGTCTCCAAGGATTGACATTTATGAAGTTGATCTCCTCACGTTGGTACTTGCCATTGTGTTACAGTGACACCAAATTTGGCGTTGTTCCCGAGGAGAGAGCTTTGAGGGTGAGTGTGTGATGGTAAGACATAGAGTAGTGATGCTGGAAGGTAAAAATAGCCATTTTCTATTCAATTTCTGAGTTTTCTTTCCATCTTCATCATCATCATTATCTCCATCTTCTCACATCTTCATCTGCTCAGATTTTTCCATTTTTTACTGTATATTCACCTCGTTTTTCATTTTTGATTGCAAGCAAGAAGCCTGGAAGGAGTTCACAACTGAAACAATGAAGAAACACTCTTGAAAAACTCTCAAAACACCAAAAATTTGATTCAAGTCACGGGGCATGAGACGACCTACGTCTAGTATCACAAGTGTAATATCTTGAGTTTGGAGGGTGACTTTGCATCTACAGGCACATAGACATGACAAGGAGGACATAAGGTACACATATCTACAAAATTTTTGAATTTGGACTTCAAAAACCCCAAGTATCATGTCCACTTGAGTTCAAGTATCGCGATACTAGAACTCTCGTGTATCGCAATACTTGTCGAGTATTGTGTTTTGGCAACTTGAGGTATCATGGGGCCACGGTTTCAATGGTATCGTATCGTGCACCTTGTGGTATCGTATCATGATCCATGAGCGGTATCGTATTACGAAACCTGAGGTATCATGTGGTCTAGCAGTATCGTATCACGAGGCAAAGTGATATCGTATCATGTTGTCTCTCTAGAAATATCATATCGCGAGGCAAAGTGGTATCGTATCGTGATCCTCCGAGTATCGTATCATATAGATCAGTATTGTATTGCTGGGTGTCAAGTATCACCCTTGGTGGTATCATCCAAAGACAAGTATCCTATTGCTACCATCTAGTATCATATCATTTGAATGCAAATATCATGTATCACAGAAACTCAAATATCGTATCGTGAAAATCTGGTATCGTGTATCATGGTGGTATCAAGTATCATATCGTGGAATTTCAAGTATCACCAACCACAAGTATCGTATTGTCAAACCCAGTATCGTGTATCATCTGTTCTGAAGTACTCCTAGAGGGATCCTATTTCCCTATTTTAACCCCCAGAACCCTGATCTGGCATAACTTTCTGATATGAAATCTATTTGTTGTGATTTTGGGTTTGTTGAAAAGCTGATATAGTACTTTGAAGTTGACCCTCAGGTGGGACTAGGAAACCAAAGGGACTCAAAAGGATTTTGAGCAATACGAAAGGGAAAGTTTGGACTTGAAGATAAAGCTTATGAACCTAAGATCAGGTAGACACCTAGGAAAAGATAGACAAAGTATCAGATCATCTGAGGCTAGTGTCAACCATATAGCTAGGTCTTGGGCACAACAACTTAGTGGTTATCCCTACGTGCTAAGTTCAGAAACAAATGACTCAGAAATGTCTTTTAAAATGGAGAGACCCATAGGTAGCCCAAACATTAGCTATTGCAGACACTAGAAGGTTCCTATTAAACACAATTGGAATATATTCGGACCAACCGATTAGGTGCTCGCATTTATGAGGATGGCTTGAGGTGATCAGTGGTCCAACTCAAAAATCCAGATCAACCCTTTGGACTTGAACACCCAGTGGTCAAGTTCAAAGAGGGTTCATATATTGATAAGCAAGGAACCATGTATGTGATCACCAACTTACCAAACACGACAGATGAGTTTGGAAATTTCATTTCTGAGAACGAGATAGGAGACCTAGAGCAAGGACATGTAGGATGAGAACCCAAGACTCCTAGAGATAAGTCATTTTTGACGAGAGTGATCACTCCAGATTGGATCCCTCAAGACAACAAAAGCATAGAACTATTCTTGGATAGAGAAACAGAGGAAGCCTTTTGGAGATACAAGCAAGATCAACCCAACCCAATAGTCACCATCTATGAGTTCAAAGATCCGGAGACACTAGGCAAAGTTGTCTATCTAGATCACACATTGGAGAAAATGTTCTTGGTATCAGAGCATGACAGGCATGCATACACTTGGCAAGGTGAATTGATTTTCCCTCCACCAAGATCTAATATGTCCCATGGCCTCCAAGGAGTAGGATCATCCAAGGTTCATGAAAACCCAAGGGAAAGAGCTAGAGAGAGACCTGAGGTAACTTTTGCAAACACTGTGGGTAGAGAAAGTTCAGGACTTGAAGGTGAAAGACTAGAAAGAGAGAGACATAGAGCACATAGGCATCGAAGAGATTAACATAATTTCCCATTGCCTAGACCCCGAGAGCACTCAAGAACCCTTAGACCCTCTCAAGTGGTCAAGGTAATGAAGAACTATTTTGATGGGTCAAGAGATCCTTATGAACATGTGGCCGAGTTTAAACAAGTGTTAAGAGCTGAACAGGTCGAGGACTTGCTCACATAGTTCGAGTCATTTGTGTTGACTCTCAAGGGTACTGCCTTGGCTTGGTTTCAACCCCTGAACAATCGCAATTACCAAAACATAGGTCAACTCTCCAAGAGTGGCATCAGGCATAATGCATCATCCTTGATCCACAACTTCAAGCAGACACCCCAAGAAACAATGTGACTTGCAGGAAGACGGTTCAGATAGTACTTAGAAAGATGCCCTATTGCAGAGTTACACACACCAGCCAAACAAGTGGCCTTGTTTTTAGATGGCTTATGAAGCACCAAGTTAAGATCATATGTGTACTTGAAAGAGCCTAGATCCATAGAAGAGTGTGCACGAAAGTATATTAACATAGAAGACAATTTGGGTGAGGAGTTAGGACTGTCTAATCTCTATAAGGATTCTGAGAGTTCTACTAGTCATACCTCCAGAACCTCTACTGAGACGGATGAGGTAGCTGAGCAGGTTGCCAAGAAGTTAGGAGTTCAAAGTAGATAGACACCAAGGGTCACCTCATTGAAGCGATGTTACAACTGTGGAGGAGACCACATGGCTAATGTTTGCCTAATGATGGCTCTGCCCCAAGGAAACCCTAATGCTCCATATTGCACCATTGAGAGAAAATACACAAACCATACGCCTCAAGATTGTCCATACAATAGGCAGACTGTCAGACAAAATTATTAGCAACCTTACCAACAGGGTAGGTATCAGAACCAATATCAACAGCCATATCATAGGCCGCAATAACAATATCAACCTCAGTACTAACTACAATATCAGGCACCATATAGGCCACAACCAGTCCTAGGAAACAACCACCAGCTCCTGCCAATGTGATTCCAGTTAAGTATACAATGGTAGAGGAAAACCCTAATAGAACATTGGTGCCACTTGTAGAGAGTACACACGCGGATGCAAAATGAGAAGTAAAGTACTCTCACAAAACAAAGAATGTGTGAGTCACAAAATGAGTAGACCATGAAATGGGTAAACTCATTTGGATTAGAAATGAGCTTGCCAAGAGCATGGAGTAGGCTCCTCAAGCTTCTAACCAAGTACAAATGAGGGGAGAGGCCCTCCTTATATAGATTTGGGAGGGGCTCTCCAAAGTACATCATATGTGGGATAAGTCTCCTGAAAGGAGAATGAATACAACTGGTAGAAGCACATGGAAAGGTACCCAAATACAAAGGAAATACAATATAAAATGGAAATTTACTTGAAATGGAGTGCCTCCTAAATACAAAATGGAGATGTACCCATGCGGATACAAATGTAGATGAATTAGGAGCAATCATGTCGTCAGCACCCCCTCTACAGCTCCATTTTGGAGCGGCTGAATGCTGCAGAGGTCCACCAAGCATTGAAGTGAAACTGAAGGTAGAGCCTTCGTGAACATGTCTGCCAGGTTCTCCTGAGAGGTACACTGCTCCAGAGTAATCTCCTGAGATATGAGCTTCTCGTGGATGAAGTGGTACTGGATCTCGATGTGCTTCGTCCGAGCATGGAACACTGGATTCTTGGCGATGGCCAAGGCTGACTGGCTGTCTGTGCGTATACATGTCGAAGTATCCTGCAAAATACCAATGTCAGATAATAAACATCGAAGCCAGATGGCCTCACATGCTGCAAAGCCGGATGCTCGGTACTCGACCTCGATAGATGACAGTGCAACTGTAAGCCGCTTCTTACTTGCCCAAGAGATAGGCCCTGAGCCAAGTAAAAATATGTACCCAGAAGTAGACTGTCGAGAATCAGGATCACTAGCCCAATCTGAATCGGAATACCCTACAAGTTTGATGCCCCCTCTGTACCAAAGACCATGATGTCGGGTGAGGGCAAGGTATCGAAGTAGTCTCTAAGCAGCATCCCAATGAGTCTGACGAGGCTGATGTGCAAACTGACTGAGTATACCAACTGCATAAGCAATATCTAGTCTAGTGTTGGCAAGATAGAGTAATGAGCCAACAAGCTGTCGATAGGTATGCACATCCACAAGTGATGATGAGTCCTCCAGTGTAAGCTTGATGTTTGGATCAAGTGGCGTAGAAACTGAGCGACACTGGTCCATGTTATATTTGGAAAGTAGATCAGAGCAATACTTCTTTTTTGATAGAAATATACCTTCTTTTGTTTGCCAAACTTCCATACCCAAGAAGTAGTGTAGTAATCCAAGATCTGTCATAGAGTACTCAAGATGAAGCTGTGTGATGATAAACTAGATCCGTTCTTCGTCTCAGCCTGTCAAGATCAAGCCATCTACATAGAGAATGATGATGGCTACTAAGACTCTTTTTGACAGATATAGAGATTAGCATCAACATTGCTTCTGTGAAATCCCTTGTCTTTAAAGAACTTGTGAATCTTTTCATACCAGGCCCTAGGAGCTTGCTTGAGTCCATAAAGTGCTTTATGAAGTTTGTACACTTGATCTTCCTTTCCTTTGACCTTGAAGCCTTCAGTTTGTTCAACATATACTTCTTCTTGAAGATCTCCATTGAGGAATGCACTTTTGACAGCTAGTAAATGGGCCACTTAAAGTGAGCACTTAGTGCTAAGATGATTCTTATGGTTGTGAATCTTGCAGTAGGAGCAAAGGTTTCTTCATAGTCAATGCCATGCTTGTATCGCTTAGCTACCAACCTTGCCTTATATTTATCTAGAGTGCCATCAGATTTGTATTTGACTTTGCATATCCACTTGACTTTTATGACTTGATGGTTGGTTGGTTTGGGAACTAATGTCCAAGTCTTGTTCTTTGCTATTGCATCTAGTTCCTCTTTCATAGCTTCTTCCCACTCTGGTTGGCCTTGAGCTTCTTTGTAATTAGATGGTTATCGGATTTGTTGAATCTGATGCATTAAGGCATAATTAACATAATGACTTTGTTTGTGTTGTCTCTTATCAAGAAGCCTTTGACATCGGCGTGGTTGTTGTGAATTACTGGCTTCTGAGTTGGAATTTGGAAATACTGAGTCCCCCTCTAAAGTGTAGATAGGTGGACTAAGACTTGTACTTGAATCTTTTCTTGAGTATGAGGAAGCTTCATTGAAGATCACATCCTTTGAAATGGTGATGGAGTGGTTTTCTATATCATATAGATGGTATGCCTTTGATTGGTCACTATACCCTATGAATATGTGTTTCTTGGACTTTGATTGTAACTTGTTTCTATCTTCTTTTGGTACATGGACAAAAGCTTCACTACCAAAGACTCGAAAGTAACTCACATTTGGTTTTCTTCCATAGTATGCTTTGAAGGGTGTTTTGTTGTGTAATGCACTTGTAAATCCTTGATTAAGAATGTGAACGGCAGTATGCATGGCTTCTGCCCAAAACTGGTAGATCCTTGTGATGAAGCATAGTTCTTGCCATTTCCATCACACTGCGTATCTTTCTTTCAGCTACTCCATTCTGGGATGGACTATGAGGTTGCGTGACTTGTCTTTTGATCCCTTTGTGGTTGAGAAAGTTATCAAAGTCATGATTGATAAACTCACCACCTCCATCTGATATGATGGTTTTAACTTTAGTCGAAGCTTCATTCTCAACTTCCTTGATCCAAGTTTGAAACTTAGAGAATGTGTCTGCCTTTGACTTCAAAAAGTATACCCAAATATAGAGAGAGTGGTCATCTAATAGAAGATAAAAGTAGAGGGATCCACTCAGGGATGGGGTGTTCATGGGTCCACATAAGTCCATGTGGATAAGGGCTAGAGGGTTCCTCACTCATGTTGACGCTTCTTTGGGAACTGGGGCCTATGTTGCTTGCCTTGGGTGCAAGCTTGGCAGGCATCAGTAAGTTGCCCTATCTTTGGCAATCCCTTCACAAGTTGGGAGGAAGAGATTTTTGATAAGTAAGAGGTGTGACCAAATCTTTGGTGCCACAAACTTGAGGTTGATTCTTTGGATACAAACAAGATGTAGAGGCCCTTTTCTTCAATACCTTGAGCAATGATATCCTTTGTATGGGCATCAAACCATACTTTTTTTTGTCCTGATCTGTAATGGCCTTTACGGAAAGTATATTCATACATAAATTTGGAACAAAAAGAAGATTGGATAAAGACTTGCATTCCCCCTGATTGTCGGTGATTTGAACTTTCCCTTTTCCTTCGATGGGTAAACTTTTGTTGTTGCCAAGATAGACTTCTCCCATGTGCTCTTCGAGTTCTTGAAAGGAGTCCTTGTCTTTGCACATATGGGAGGTAGCGCCGCTATCAAAGATCCACTCATGCGCGGAGCTAGAAGTAACTAGGGCATTGGCTTCTGTGGAGATGAAGAGTTCCTCACTAGAGCAGTAGGATCTAGGTTGGGATTCTTTGGATGCTTGCCTAGAGGTAGAAGCCTTCGATGATTGTTTCTTTTTATAGCAAAACTTTTCTAAGTATCCTGATTTTCCACAAAAATTATAGGTGAACTTCTTCGATGAGTTATGCAATCCTTTCTTAGATCCATTGCTAGCATGATGACTTGTGGTTTTGCCCTTATTGAATGGGCCTTTGGCCTTCATGGCACACTCTTGGGAGGAAGTCAATTTGGCTCGCGAGTCGTGAAGGAGCAATAGTTGACGAACCTCTTCCCAAGATAAGACTTGGCTGTGATTATACAAAGTTATGACAAATGTCTCGTACGACTTAGGTAACTTGTTAAGAAGCCTAATGGCCATGTCTTCACTAGAAATCTGCCTACCACATAGTGCTAATTTACACTGGTAGTCCCCAAATTGGGCTATGACCCTGGTAATTGTGTCGTGTGGCCGAATGGTCAAATTATGAAACTCGGCCTCTAATGCATATATCTTCGAAGGGGTTTTGTCTTCATACAAAGCGGCTAACGTATCCCAAGCATCCTTGGACGTCATACAGACCGTGATATGTCCTTTCGTCAATTCTTCACAAGCAAGTAATAGCTGACCTAAAGCTCTTTTGTCCTTGACATTCCACACATGCCAATTGTCTAAGTTGGTATCCCTATTGGGTTCGAGGTCTGACCCATCTACTACCTCATGAAGGATATTCATGTAGAGATAAGCGTGCATGACATCTTTCCATATATTGTAATTTTGTCCATTGAGGCATTCATCCTTAGGCATAAAAATAGGGGTGAAAGAGGGTAAGAAGTTAGCCATAGATAATGAGCTACCTTCACTTTTGGTCATTACAAAGATTTGATGATAAAGTGTTTAGAAACACTATCAAAGACACCGCTTCGAAATAATTGCAAAGCTTGAAATGAACAACTGGACACAACACTTAAAATTCTTGGGGAGGGGGGGGGCTTAGAGTAGCCCTGCACTTGTACAACACCAAGATAAGTCTACACGAGAGGAGGGCTTAGAGTAGCCCGTTGCACATCACATGAGCCTTAGAGTAGGCTTAGAAACTTGGAGAGAGCTTGTGGGTGGGCTTAGATTAGCCTCCAACCCACAAATGCATACACAATGGATCCTTTTCTTATATGTTGGAGTTACAAAATCCGGCAGTTAGTGCCAAAGTATGCCAACTTGTGTTCTTTGATGCACAGGGTTATCACCATTGGTCAATACAAACAAAGGGGCGCCAAATGATGTGTGAAAGTTGGGTGTAGTACCCTAAAAGATGACCCCTAATGAAATACAATATGATCCCTTAAATATGTAGGAAAATTTACAATGAAGTTCAGTGTACCCTTGAGTTTTGTTTAGTGCAAAAGTAGATGCCCAACTGATGTGTGCACCAATAAGTAATGCACCTCAATAGAAAAGGATTTTAGAAAAACGAGTCCATAGCAGAGATATTCATGATGCGTGATAATTAAATTATTTCATGTGGATTTGTAACCACATAATAGATTCACATGGGCGAGCATAATAGATTCACATGGGTGAGCAATTAGAGTAACATATGGATGATGTACTGCCAGAACATTTAATCATTTGCAGAACATTTAATCACCAGTCACTAGCAACTACGATGAGTTTTAAGCAGGACTGACATAATCAATGATGTCAATTGAAAGAGATATTCATGAAAATCCAATATGATGATCAGAAATGGACCATTCTGAGGTGTATGCAGAAGTTGAAGCCGGTTTAGCTCACCTCCCTCAGCCAGGGACGTCAGATTTTTGGCGCGCTACCCACCTCACAATGCCTCGAACCTTGGTGCTATCTCCCTCAAGAGTGGATACAGTGGACGACCTATTTTGAGCACTCCCAACTTCCCAAGATCGTTTAGTGCCCCAGCCTCTGTGGGGACACGTGAACAACAACATCTCGTTTGCTCCACGAAACGTGCAGCATACAAAGAGCGTTTAGAGAGAACTAGCCGGGTATATGCACGTGCTGATATTGTATGTGGTAGTCGGACCCGAGATGGACACCTCTCGCGCTTTCTTCTGGCTATCTGTGGTAGGTGACAGAGATTAAGAAATGATCACTTGCTCTTTCTCTCTCTCTCTTGCTATGTCTCTCGTTCTCTCTCTCTCTCTCTCTCGACACCAAATTGAAGCTGACTCTGTGTATTTCTCTCAGATGCTCACAGCTTGACTTGCATGCACCCAAAAAAGTGGCTATGGTGTTGCAATGTAATGGGATTTACACTACTGTAGTAAGCAGGCAAGGGCCCATTGCTAATCGCTCACCTTGCATGGAATCAGTGTTAGTTTTTCCATAATTCAAGAGTTGGGGGCTCGCTAATGAGTACTGCAGCTCGGCTGTGGTTCTCTTCCAGCGAATGTCCTCTTGTAGGGATTGTAATGACGGCGGCATTGCTTGTAGATGCCGAGGAGAAAGTGGAGCACACGAGTACACGTGTTTGGATGTTCCTCGAGAATCACACACACAAGGCACTCATTCCATGCCCTCGGAGAAGATAGAACTCGTCACGTCGTTAGACTAGGCAGAGCAGAACTTAGTTTCATGTTTGAAGACTGATGACAATCTTATATGCCACGTTGGGGACATGATTATAGAGAAGCATGTTAAACACTCTCGATGGAGTTCGGGATGAGACCAAAGCTTAGACGGTTGAAGAAAACAGGCATTCTGATCTCCTGAACAATTATCTCGTCCTCACAGGGTCACAAGACCATAAAGAACATTATAGAAAGGATGAATGATATGTGCAGAAGTGACCACCATTGAACAAAATGAATATGATGGACACATGTTGCTACCATCAATATAATGTCATGTCACATGATAAAACAATATAGAGTTTCTTAATGAACAGAATAGAGTCTCCACATAAAGGTTACAATAATGAACCTAGAAATGAGCACTAAAGACCACCAAATGCAAGGGTGGGGGGGGGGGGGGTAAATGGGGGTAAAGCGAGGGAAAATAATGGATGTAAGAAGGGTGGGAGGGTGGGAAAATGGGCAATGTGAGGCCCCAAAGAGCAAAACTGATGGCAAAAGCCTCTCTCACTAAAGAGGAAGCAAAACCACCACTGCTCAAACACCATCACCACCAAAATGACCACCAAACACACCACCAAGACCTCCACCTAGGGCTCTGATACCATGTAGAGAGTACACACCCGGAAGCAAAATGAAAACTAAAGTACTCTCACAAACAAAGAATGTGTGAGACACAAAATGAGTAGACCATGAAATGGGTAAACTCATGTGGATTAGAAATGAGCTTGCCAAGAGCATGGAGTAGGCTCCTCAAGCTTCTAACCAAGTACAAATGAGGGGAGAGGCCCCCCTTATATAGATTTGGGAGGGGCTCTCAAAAGTACATCATATGTGGGATAAGTCTCATGAAAGGAGAATGAATACAACTGGTAGAAGCACATGGCAAGGTACCCAAATACAAAGGAAATACAATATAAAATGGAAATAGACTAAAAATGGAGTGCCTCCTGGATACCAAATGGAGATGCACTCATGCGGATACAAATGTGGATGAAGTAGGAGCAATCATGTCGTCAACACCACTAACCCCGTTGGTCTCAGAAAATGACTCTCATGCTCATAGTTCAGACTCCACCTGATCCCACCCACTGCTCATTATAAATAGACCACAACGAGGGTCTATTCTTGCAGATCCAACCCCACAAGTCTTGGACATGATGTTCAAGGCCTACCAAGTTTGACTTCAAGAAGGGCCAACAACTGCAAACCTAGGCAAGAGTTACCTTAGAGCAGATTTAGAGATTGAACGGACAAAAATGTGCATGAAAATGGTAGGAATGGCTCACGATATGCTTGAGACCAGTCAATCGTTCAATCAGACAAATTCTGTCAAACCACGTTTGCATTTCCAAGGCTTATTGGAAAGATTAGAGTAGTTGGTAAACAAACCACATGTTTCTTTACCTCTAGAGGCTCAATCAATTGTTGAAAGAGATAGCTCACCACCCACAAAAGCTTATGTTCCTAATTCCACGGATGCTAGAACACCTCTTTCAATTCAAGAGTACTCTCAAGAGTTCTTGCAAGAAATACAAGAAAAGAAATGGGCCAAGGAGAAGGATAATTCCCCTCCTATTCCTGAGATTGATGACCTTCATGATCATTTTCCCAAGAGATTTTGTCTATCTATGGAGACCAAGCAGAGCAACAAGAAGATGAAATATTAGATTTTGAATCTAATTCTCTACAAGAGTTGCCACAATTCATAGGCCCATGGGAATTTGAATCTCTTGAGATCAGAGCTCTCACAATATTGGTAACAAACCCGCATTAAGACCAACCAGAATGAAGCTTCAAATGGTGGATGGCCATGTTGAAAGACCTCTAGGATTCCTTGAAGGGATAACTCTAACCACTTGTGGTGTAGGGTTTGAACACACCTTTGCTATATGTGACTTTGGGAAAAAAATGTCTATGAGACAATCCTAGGAAGACTCTTTCTATGAAATCTACAAATAGTACGGGATTGGGGAACCAACTCCTTGTACTTACAACACTTGGGGGTCACCACCAAGGTCATTGTAAAGGATTATACCTTCAAAGATGTACCACCCCTACAATGGAATCCTATCCACAAAACAAAAGAAGATTCTATCTTTGTGCATTTTGAAAGTTCACCTGATCCATCGTGGATGCATGAAGATACTCACTTGTGGATGTGCAAGGTCGCAGAGGAAGAGAAAAGACACCTAAAAGTGAGAGAAGAAGGAACTTATCAAGAAACCAAATCAGTTAGAGACCCAACCTACACATCGATGATCTTTCCAGATGAGGAGTTTGGGCCTCATAGTTGGGCATAAATCTTAGCCTCCATGGACATTATTGTCAATGAAGAACAATGGACACCTCATTGTGATGAGGAGGGTTACAATATCTCTATGTTCATGTGTCAGCCCTTGCTAGAAGAGTGTGACCCTACTGAAGTCATAGAAGAAGAAGAGGACGATGACGATCTAGAGTCCATTGTGATGGATAGTTGCTCTAACTTAGAGAAGCACTATCTAGAAGATGTAGGAGCATTTACCCAAAAAGAAGAAGAACCTCTCACAAGCATCAAAACTGTAAATTCAAAGGATGGAAGTGAGGGTGCTCAAAAGAAAAAGAAAAGAAAAACAGTGAAACAAGAAGAGGAGGAATCATTGTTTGAAGTACCAAAGAATTTCAAGAAATATGAAGTTGAAGACCAAAAAATTTTGGTACGAATGCCTAAAAGAGAGGCCATCATAGGAGAAGCATATGATAATAATAAAATACCAAGAAATTTGTTGTAACCATTGAAGGGAACGAAGAGCAATGTACATACATAGGAGAAGACCTAAGTGCAGAAGAAGAAGTAGAGCTAGTAGCTTTATCAAGGGAATATAGGGACGTGTTTGCATGGCACTATAGAGTCTTGAAGGGATTAGATCCAAAAATATGCTCTCATACGATCCCCATGATAGCTGATGCCAAGCCCACCAAACAGAAGACCTACACATATAATGACACTTATGCTGCAAAAATAAAAGAAGAAATTGATAGACTAATTGATGCTGGATTTATCTATGAGATTGAGCATACTGAGTGGGTGTCCCCTATTGTAGCGGTGCCCAAGAAGAATGGAAAGTTGCGAGTGTGTATTAACCTTAAAAAGGTTAATGTCACTACAATAAGAGATAGCTATCTGCTTCCAATCACCAAACATTTATTGGAGCATGTCTCAAGCAAGGAAGTTTATAGCTTCCTTGATGGATTTTTAGGTTACAACCAAGTAGCCATTGCCTCAGAAGATCAACACAAAACAGCCTTTGCCATAGAGTGGGGAATCTTTGCATTTTGTGTGATGCCATTTGGGCTCACCAATGCACCTGCAACATTCCAAAGGCTCATGTTTCATGTCTTCAAAGAGTTCTTGTGAAAGAGCTTAGAAGTATATGTGGATGATTTGTGTGCTCATTCCCAAGAAAGAAGACTCCACATCCATGAGCTTAGACAAATCTTCAATAAGTGTAGAGAATATCGAGTGTGCCTAAACCTAGAGAAGTGTGTGTTCATGGTACGACAAGGTAAAATCTTAGGTCATATTGTTTCTAAGAACGGAATATCAACTGATGAGGACAAAGTACGAGTCATAGCGGAATTGCCAAGGCCAAAGAATGTTAAAGAGGTACAAGCCTTTATGGGCCATTGTGGATATTATCATAGGTTTATCCACATGTATGTGATCATAGTTAAACCTCTTTACACTCTATTAGAAAATTTTGAGTGGAACGACGAATGCGAAAATTCCTTCAATGAGCTAAAGAGACATTTGTGCACAACACCAATACTGACCACTCTTGATTGGAATAAACCATTCCATGTCGATGTAGATGCTTCCAATCATGCAATCGGATGTGTGCTAGCACAACCCATAGGTGAAGGAAATCTAGATTTCCCTATGGCATATGCTTGAAGACAATTGAACGCGGCTGAAAGAAACTATACGACAACTGAAAGAGAAGGCTTAGGCATGGTATATGCCATGAAGAAGTTTATGATGGTGTGGTATCTTTCTTACTCTGATACCATTTCTTGTCGACGCAGCAAAGGCTTGGACCTTGTCGAGCCTGCGGAAATATGCCGCGCCAAGAAGAGCTAAGCTAGAGTGATTTAGAACACCTCTGTCATTCAACATATAAGACTGCGTCTTGAATTCACTGAACAATTCCATCGGAACTTCACCGGACTGTCACCAGACTGTCACCGTAATTATATCGGAACCTTACCGGAATCGACTCCTATTCTGTTTGTAATTACTTCAAGTGAATATACATGAAGTAAGGAAGTGATGCATGGACTTCCTTCACTGAATGAACACTTTCTAAAGTTTGAAGAAAAACTTCACCAGTTCAGAATGCCTCTTTCCGGTCAGGCCTTGTACTGTGTGTACAAATCCATTTCACTGAAATCCTTGACGAACTGATAGTAGAGACGTCTAGCTACAAGATGAGCTATCTCTCATACAAAACTTCGCATTATTCTGCGAGATCTACTTCGTTGTTCTACTGGAAAATACGTTTTCTGGGAAAACTTTAACTGACCAAAAATGCGTTTACTGAGATAACTGTAGTTGACCGAGACATTCGTTTACTGAGAGAGTACCGGGGGACATGTCTACTGAACGAACTATAACTGTTAACGGTTAACAAACTTTCTACCGTAACACGAAAATACTCAGAGTTCTTCACATATGAACAGTACGTGCAAACTTCCACATGAACATGTGTTTTCTATTAGAGAAGATGTGTACAAACTAGCTTGGCCTCTTCTTGCTCAAGCAGTAGAAACTCTCCTACACTGAGTAGTTTCTTCTTACCATCTCTCTCAGATGAATACCTAACATTTCAGGTTTCTGTTATTCATCTTTACATACACGATCTCTGGCGTCTTCTAAAACTCTCTTCTACTCTCTCTCTCAATCTCTGTACATACGCGATCTCTAGCAACTTCTCACTTCCTCATTTTTTTCTGACTTCTTTATGTGCTCTATTTATACTGCGCGCTCTTCTTACGCACGTTCTAGCTCGCACTTCCCTCTTATTATTTTTATGCACGTTCTCTCTGTATATACAATTTGATTCGGTGCAGCAGACTCTTAACAACTCTGATTCTGGAGGATTCTGCGTTGTACATAACGGCCGTGAATTTGTCCCTTCATTAAGACTTTTGATTTTCTGAATATTTGATTCCGCTTCTCTTTATCTTTCTTTTTCTTTATGTCTGTCTGTACGTCAAATTCGTGAGTGATTCTTCAACAGATCCCCCTCAATCACTAATTTGACTTCTTCCTGTCTATCATATATTTTTCTTTCTTTTATACCTTCCATTTCTTTGAATCTGCTTGTCTTTGTTCCATCCAAGCTCTTTGTCAAAATATCTGCAATCTGATCTTTTGTCGGAGTGTATACTATTTCTATCTCCTTCTCCATCACCTTTTCCCTCAGGAAATGATACTGAATCTCTATGTGCTTTGTTCTTGCATGAAATACTGGATTTGCTGCAAGATACAGCCAGCTCATATTATCTCCATGTATGATAGGTATGCCTTGATCAATGCCCATGCTTTTGAACAAGGTCTTCATCCATATCACTTCTTTGGCTACTTCTACAAGTCCTTTATATTCTGCTTCTGTTGACGATAAAGCCACTGTGTGTTGTTTCTTCGAACACCAACGTACTAGCTTATCTCCTAGGTATATCATATACCCATGTGTTGACCTTCTGTCATCTTGACTTCCTGCCCAGTCTGAGTCACTGTATGCTCTCAGCTGTATGCCTGACGTAAAAGGATAATATAATCCTTCTTTTATAGTTCTTTTGATATATCTTAGAACTCTTTGTCCTGCAACCCCATGTTGGTCCTTCCGACAATGCATGAACTGTGAGAGAACTCCCACTGCATAACTAAGATCCGGTCATGTTAGTGTAGCGTAGATTAAGCTTCCCACTAAGGACTGATACTTTCTCATATCTTTAAACTCTGCACCATCATATTTATTGAGTTTATGATTTACTTCAAGCGGTGTTGATGCTTCTCTGCAATTCTCCATATTAAACTTCTTCAGTAAGTTTAGGAGATACTTTTCTTGCGAAACATATATGCCATGATTTGTATATGTAACTTCCATTCCTAGAAAGTATGACAACTTTCCTAGGTCACTGAACTTGAACTCCTTTTCAAGCGATTTCTTTACTTCTCTGATTCCTTCATATGAAGTACTTGTGATTATGATGTCGTCTACATAAATGCAAATGTAGATCATACCTTCATCTGTTCTTTTGATGAGTAGACTTGCATCTGCCTTCAAACTTTGGTATCCAAGTTCATTCAGATACTTCACAAGTCTATAATTCCAAGCTCTTGGAGCTTGCTTCAGTCCATAGAGAGCTCTTCTTAATCTGCAAACATGTTCTGGGTGTCTGGAACTTACAAAGCCTTCCGGTTGTTCCATGTAGACTTCATCTGATATATATCCATTCAGAAATGCGTTTTTTATATCTAGCTGACTTAGCTTCCATCCTTTTGATGCTACTATAGCAATCACTGTCCTTATGGTTGACATCTTTGCCACCGGACTGAACGTCTCATCATAATCTATGCCATGCGTCTGAGCATAGCCCTTGACCACTAGTCTAGCTTTGTATCTGGCTATCCTTCCATCAGCAAGTTTCTTAACTTTGAAAACCCATTTATTTCCGATTATTTTCTTACCATTTGGTTTAGGAACAAGTTCCCATGTCTTGTTCTCCTTCAGTGCGCTGAACTCTTCTTCCATTGCTTCTTCCCATTGCTTCTTGCCTTTAGCTTCATCATAGTTCTGAGGTTCTTCATCATCTTTGACCATATATGTATAATCTTTCTTGAAGTATTTCGTTGGCGATGCACCAGCCTGCACTCTCCTTCTCGAGAGCTCCACGACGATATGCTCGTAGTAGAAAACCGAGCTCCTGATGCCACACACAGTTCTCCGCACAGAGGTTGTAGAAATACGCAGAAAACGCAGTACACATGGAGCACGAAAGACAGACTTCTTAGGTCTTACAAATGCGGTCGAACTTACAGTCTATGACTGACCAGGCCACTATATGTTTTATTAAAGAACATATACAAAGAAGTGTCCGGTGGCCATTTGGCCTTTCACATGGACACTAACGGTAACAATCTCCCACTAAAGGCCAATATGGCCAGAGTAACTATGGGAGAAAAAAAAAAGAATGATAAAGAATACCTGAGTGTAAGTATACAAACTATACCTCCCACCTGATGGGCATGTTACACAGTATACAAGTGACTGCGTAAGATCAAGAATCAAGTAACCCCCATCAAGTGACAACAGTGTCGAAAGCTATCCTGTGGTAGAGCTTTAGTCAAAGCATCTGCAGCATTATCTCGAGTGTGAACCTTCTCAAGAATAATGCTCTCAGTGGCTAAGCAATCTCTAATGAAGTGATACCTCACCTCAATGTGCTTGGTCTTTGTATGATAGACCGGATTCTTAGCCAAAGCAATGGCACTCTGACTATCACTGAGCAAGTGAGGTACATGCTGAGGCAAACCCATATCACAAGCAAGACGAGAAAGCCACAATGCTTCCTTACATGCCTCACTTGCTGCAACATACTCTGCTTCTGTGGTGGAAACAGCTGTACATTCTTGAAGACGAGATCTCCAAGAGATAGCACCTCCAGCAAAATGAAAAATGTACCCTGATGTAGACTTACGATTGTCTACACAACCAGCATAGTCAGAATCTGTGTAACCAATAATGGATGCTTTCCCTCTACCTAAGCATAGACACTTGTCCTTAGTGCCACTCAGATATCTCAAACTCATTTTGACCACTTCCCAATGTTTCTTGCCAGGATTAGACATATATCTGCTCACAACTCCCACTGCAAATGCAATGTCTGGTCTCGTAGCTACCATAGCATACATGAGACTACCAACAGCAGACTGATAGGGAATTTTGGTCATGAATTCCTTTTCCTCATCTGATTTGGGGCAGTCATCCTTGCTCAATTTCACATATGTGGGTAAAGGTGTACTCAATGCCTTTCCACCCTGCATATTGAATCGATGAAGTACTTTGGATATGTACTCACTTTGAGACAAGTATATGCATCTTTTACTCCTATCACCAGTAATGCGCATGCCAAGAATATGTTTGGCATCCCCCAAATCCTTCATATCAAATGTCTGACTCAACTTCTTTTTGAGAATTGACAAATCATAAGAGGACTTCCCAGCAATCAACATATCATCGACGTAAAGTATCAAGCATATCAAGCTGCCATCAGAACATCTCTTTGTGTAGAGACAATGATCCTCATTGCTCCGAGAAAAGCCTTGGGACTTCATAAAAGCATCAAACTTTTGGTACCATTGTCTAGGAGACTGTTTAAGTCCATACAAGCTCTTCTTGAGCTTACAAACTAGACTTTCCTTGCCAGGAACTACATAACCCTCTGGTTGTTCCATATAGATCTCATCTGTAAGATCTCCATGCAAGAAAGCTGTTTTCACATCCATTTGGACTAGCTCTAAGTCCTCCATTGCAACGAATCCAAGCAACATGCGCAAAGTAGTCATCTTGACCACTGGAGAGAAGATTTCCTCAAAATCAACACCATGTTGTTGCTTAAAACCCTTTGCAACAAGTCGTGCTTTATATTTTGGAGAAGCACTATCTGATGTGAATTTCAGCTTATATACCCATTTACATGGTAAAGCTTTCCTGCCCTTTGGCAAAGGTACTAAGTCCCAAGTACCATTCTTGTGAATAGAATCCAACTCACTCTTCATGGCACGCTCCCACTTGACATGATCCTCTGTCTGCATAGCCTCTTTGTAGCAAGAGGGCTCACCGGCATCTGTTAGCATAACAAAATCTAAACCTAGAACATATCTATCAGGTGGATATGAGACACGTGCAGAACGTCTCAATGGTTGCTGAACAAGAACATGTGCAGACTGATCTGAATGGACATTCTCTTGAACATCCCTATGTGTAGCATTTTTATGCATGCTAACCGGAGGACTAGTATCCTCAAACACCACTCTTCTCACTTCAACCTCCTTAATCGGCTGTTTATGCATCTTAGACTCATTAAAAATGACATCACTACTTCTGATCACTGACCGTGTTTCAGGATCCCATAAGCGATATCCAAATTGTCCTTCTCGACCATATCCAAGAAAAATGCATTTCTTTGACTTATGGTCCAACTTCTGTCTAAGATTCTTGGGTATATGAACATATGCTTCACACCCAAAAACTCGAAGATGATCATAATATGGTGGTTTCCCTGTCCATAACTCTTGTGCCACTTTCAGACCTTTGGCAGTACTAGGTGAAAGGTTAATCACATGAACTGCAGTCAATACTGCTTCTGCCCAAAAACCTTGTGAGAGGTTTGCATGATGCAACATAGAGACTACTCTATCTTGAATAGTTCTATTCATCCTCTCAGCTACACCATTCTGTACTGGGGTATAAGGAGCTGTAAACTCTCTACGAATCCCTCTACACTGACAGAAAAGGCTGAATTCATGTGAGGTATACTCACCCCCATTATCTGAACGTAAAGCCTTAAGCTTAGTTCCTTTTTCAGTCTCAACTGAAGCAAGCCATTTTCTGAAAGTAGGAAATACATCATCCTTTGATTTGATAGGATATACCCAGACTTTTCTAGTAGCATCATCTATGAAAGTGACAAAGTAAAGAGAACCACCTAAGGACCTAGTGGGCATAGGACCACACACATCTGTATGAACAAGATCTAAAGGCTGAATTGAAGAGTCAATGTGCGTTTTATGCACATTTCTGGTTTGCTTTCCATATTGACAATGCTCACAAAATGAAAAATCAGAGAAAGATAACACAGGTAAGTAGCCAGAACGAGAAAGATTTTCCATTCCACTACGAGATATATGGCCCAAACGACCATGCCAAATACAAGCCATAGGCTGTTCAGTAACAGCTAACAAGTGTTCTTTCTGTGATACAAATAAAGGGTAAAGTGAGCCAACTTTCCTTCCTTTTGCAATAACCATATTGCCCTTTGATATACGAAAGGACTGAGCATAGAAGACCACCTTGTAACCAAGGTCATCAAGTTGACCAACTGACATCAAACTGCGTGATAACTGAGGTACATGGCGTACATTATGCATAGTAAATTTTGAACCGTCAATGAACTGCACAACCACATCTCCAATCCCCACAACATCACACTGGTAAGAGTCACCAAGTCTCACGGTACCAAGAGACTTTGCTGCATAATTAGAGAACCATTCTCTATGTGGTGTCACATGGAAAGAAGCACCAGAATCTAGCAGCCAGGTGTGGGAAAGAGAATCAGCCATAAGTGCCTCAGATGGCACAGTACTATCAAGTGTCAACACATCAGCATCATCAGAAATAGCATTAATTTCTTCAATCTTCACAGTCGAAGTAGATGGTGCAGGTAACTGTTTAACATGCCCATCAACATTCTGTCCTTTACCTTTAGCATTCTTTAATGCATAACAGTCTTTCTTCATGTGTCCTTTCTTATGACAATAATGGCATTCAATATCCCTCTTCCTTGATTTACTTCTGCTCTTATTCCGTTGACCATTCTTTTCCTTGTTCTTACTCCTGCCACGTTGTTGATTCTTTCCTTGGTAAGAATCACGAACATTATATGCATCTCCACTCTGAGTGCCAACCATAGATTTTCTACGAATCTCCTCACTCAAGAGTGCTCCACATATGTCATCATAGACGAGTTTACCACCTGGTGCACTATTGCTAATAGCTGTGCAAAATGTATCCCATGATGATGGTAGGGTGCATAACAGCAATACTGCTTTCATTTCATTGTCCATATCCATTTTCTGAGCCTGTAACTGGGAGAATATGGCATCAAACTCATTTAGATGAGCAGCAACACTATCTGTGTCCTTCATACGAAGGTCGTATAATTTTCTCATCAGATATACTTTATTTGATGCCGTCTCTTTTTCATATGTATTGCATAACTTCTTCCAAAGCTCCTCTGCACTTTCACAGTCTAATACTGTAAAGTAAACATTATCTGCTAGGTGCAAGCGAATGGTAGACCTGGCCATTTCATCTAACTCATCCCAATCATCTTCATCCATGTCAGCAGGCTTCTTTGAAATCCCATTTACTGGCTTCCATTGCCTTCTTTGAATCAGCACATCTTTAATCTGATTCTTCCATAGAGCAAAGTTTGTGCCATCAAATTTTCGGATCTCAAAATGGTCTTTGCCCTGCAAGTTATAGCTCCTCCTCGGAACGCTAGCACTAGACCCTGATCCACCGGATGTGCCTGAGACCTCTGATGCCATGATCGTAGAGAACTGAATAGAATGATAATGGAGCTAGAAGAGTCCAAACACCAACAAATAAGTGTATCAAGGAGTAAATCGACCACTATATAGTTGACTAAACCAGAAATCTGGAAAAATTTTGCCAGAGTATCCTCTGCAAAATTAGCATATGACTAGTGTCAAAGTATCATAAAACTGCAAGTACTAACATGTCTACCTGCATAGTGAATCACTGACTCCACTGCATATAATCAGTTACCCAATAGAAGCCAACTAGGCTTATCGAGCACGTATGAACAACTATCATACATCTCCTATGGCGAGGCTGGGTAAGTCTTCCACCTGCATCACCGAAGAGACCCCAACATCTGGGTGTCTCCCAGTTAAGAAAACCTCACCACGACCCTCTTTATCAAACGTAAAAGGCTTTATGCAAAGAACGTAACCGCTATATCAATGCCCACATGGACGTACATAAGCGGTATCCACAGAAGCGTACATGGTGTGTATGTGCTCAATATATGCAGTAAAATGACACTGAAAGGCTGAATACACAGCCCAAAAAACTAGCCAATAACACCTGCAAGTGTCTGTCAACTCTGATGTTTTAGGCTTTAAAAACCTGCATAAATTTGCAGCGACTGCTCCCACCAAAACTGAAAACCCCTCGAGAAACCTGTAGTTTTACGAGTGTGGCTGAAAATACAGCCCCAAAGGTTGATATTTATTGTCTGAGAAGTACAAGGAACACTCTTCTTGATGTTCTTGGACCTGTGTGAAGAGAACTACGTGCGAAAGTACTCCGAAATGGCTCCAAAAACACCCCAAAATTGCTTCAGAAACAGGCTTTAAAAGCAAAAATGAAGCTTTGAGGGACCAAAACTTGTTCAAGGTAATGTCAACCTTAGTCTTTCCCCTTCTTCAAACACCACAAGAGTGTAGCTTAGTGGCAAGAAATTGCCACGGTTAAGCGAGCTCTGGGGGGAACAGTACTGGGATGGGTGACCTCCCGGGAAGTACCGGGAACCTCTATATTCCTTGATCGTTGAGGTCCTCCCTCGCGCGCAGCCAACGGCGCCAACGGTGACTTCGGTGACTCGGATGACAAGGTATGCCAAGGTCTATGCCTTGGTCGCCGCCTTAGGAGAAAGCCGAGTGCTCGCTTCGCTCGCACAAAAGGAACGAAGCTTTTCGCCTCAAACTGCTCTGATACCAGTGAAGTATTTCGTTGGCGATGCACCAGCCTGCACTCTCCTTCTCGAGAGCTCCACGACGATATGCTCGTAGTAGAAAACCGAGCTCCTGACGCCACACACAGTTCTCCGCACAGAGGTTGTAGAAATACGCAGAAAACGCAGTACACATGGAGCACGAAAGACAGACTTCTTAGGTCTTACAAATGCGGTCGAACTTACAGTCTATGACTGACCAGGCCACTATATGTTTTATTAAAGAACATATACAAAGAAGTGTCCGGTGGCCATTTGGCCTTTCACATGGACACTAACGGTAACATTTCTGAGTTATGTACGAGGTATCATAAGAGTATATTTCTGGTTGTCTTCTATTCTTGTTTGACCTTATTGGTTCAAACTCTTCATGTGTATCTGAATATACTTCTTCATCTTCATTTCTCATCCCTGATCCGGTCCTCGACGTACTTGTTTGCATATGATCTTCATCTCTATTTACCTGCACAATTGATTTTCCTTTGTCTTTTCTTCTCATCGCTTCTTCAAGTGTTTCAACACTATGTTCTTTATCTATATACCAGCTCCTTCCTTCATCAAATGTCACATCTCTGGACACAATAAATTTGTTTGGTTAGAGGACTCCATAACATGTAACCCATCTGCTTTTCATCATATCCGACGAACACATATTTCTCTGCTTTTGGTTCAAGCTTATGTCTGAGTTGTGACGGTACATAAGCATACGCAACAGATCCAAACACTTTGCAATGATCTAGTGTTGGCTTCTTTCCCCACCAGGCTTCATAAGGGGTCATTCCGTCTAAAGCTATACATGGTAATCTATTTACCAAGTATGTAGCTGTATTTACAGCTTCGGCCCAAAGATAATTTGGACAAACCTTTTCGTTTAGCATAGCTCGTGCAAACTCAAGTAGAGTTCGGTTCCTTCTTTCTGCTACACCATTTTGTTGTGGTGTATACCTGCAGGTTATTTCTCTCTTAATACTTGCATTCCAAAGATAAACATTGAACTCTCGGGAGAAGTATTCTCCCCCTCCATCAGACCTTAGTCTTTTCGCCGCATAGATTCCTGCAACAGCCTGCAACCGAGTTTCATGCAGCTTCTCGATTTGTTCTAGTTGTTGGGATAATTCATGTCCGGTCCATTCATGCTGTTGGGCTACTCTCAGCGTGGGTATCAAAAAATCAATTGGTAGAATTGTGTTCTGTCCGTATACTAGATTAAATGGGGTAGTTCCAATGGGAATCTTGGACGCGACTCGGAAGGCCCAAATTGCATGATGCAATTGTTTGTCCCAGTCAGAACTCCCATTATTGACAATCTTTGTCAATACTGTGCATAACACTTTATTGGAACTTTCCACTTCACCATTGGCTTGGGGGTGGTATGGGGCTGATTTTTTATGGATCATTAAAAACTCATTCATTAGAGACTCTATTACCTCATTAATGAAGTGCGTTCCTTGGTCACTCACAATCTCGATTGGTAATCCAAAACGAGTGAATATATGCTCAAAAAGAAACTTAGCAGTGGTTTGAGCATCGTTTTTTCTAGTAGCCTTTGCCTCTACCCACTTTGTCAAATAATCGATGGCTACTATGATATATTTGGCATGTGACCCTTTGGCCGGTGGGTTAATGGGTCCTATGAAATCAATACCCCATTTAGAAAAGGCTCTGGTGCAAACCATAGGTCTCAATGGCATGTCATCTCTCTGAATTGGGTATTTAGCCCTTTGGCATGTCTCGTAGCTTCGTGCATAGGTCTCCGCATCCATATGTAAAGTTGGCCACCACAAGCCCGCAAAAGAGGATCATTTTCACGGTTCTTTCGACTGAGAAATGACCTCCTGTTGCACCTGCATGTGCCATCTCTAACACGGGTAAATATTCTCCTTCATGCACACATAGTCATAATTGGTTGTCTTTTCCTATCCTAAACAAGTGTCTTCCCATGAGTACATAATCCTTGCTCATTTCCTCTAGGGATCTTTTTCTTGCCAAGCTAACTCCTTCCTCATGTTCTCTTGTCTTTAGGAACTTTACCAATGTTTTACTCCAATCGGGTGCCATTGTTGAGAAAGGAATGGATGTATGATCCTCGGGGATCGTCTCTTGGCATTCTGCACAGTTACTCAAATATTCATGGACATCCTTAGGCATGTCCGGTGTAACATAATCCTAGTAGGAGATGGTTGAACCACACCCTAAGAGAGAGGATTAGGAAGTAATCCTCAACCATGGCTTTTGGGGCAAGTGGTTAGCCCATCACATTCCTAACCAAGAGGTTGTGAGTTCAATTCCTTACATTGGTATCAGAGCCTAGGAAGTAGGCTTGGGCAAAGTGGAATGACCCAATGGCCTCTAAAAAAGGCGCTTGGGCATCCTCCATGTGAAAGGGTAGGAATTGTGGAAGGCGCGCGTCGATTTCAATGATGGACCTTACAATGATTGGGGTGTATCTCCCAATCCGTAGGTCAGATTGAGGCGTGTAATATACCGTTGGAAAGCTCTCGGAACGAACTTTCCAATGAGCTAGCTTGCAATGTGTGAATTCCTTGGGAATCCTTGGATGGAACTTGATTGAGTACATCTTGCCAGTCCCATAGCTGGTCAAGGGTACATCCTGCCAGGGTACATCCAGGGTACATCCTGCCAGTCCCATAGCTGGCCAGGGTACATTCCCTAGGAGTTCAAGGGGGGAAGAATGTAACATAATCCTGGTAGGAGATGGTTGAACCACACCCTAAGAGAGAGGATTAGGAAGTAATCCTCAACCATGGCTTTTGGGGCAAGTGGTTAGCCCATCACATTCCTAACAAATATACCGTTGGAAAGCTCTCGGAACGAACTTTCCAATGAGCTAGCTTGCAATGTGTGAATTCCTTGGGAATCCTTGGATGGAACTTGATTGAGTACATCCTGCCAGTCCCATAGCTGGTCAAGGGTACATCCTGCCAGGGTACATCCAGGGTACATCCTGCCAGTCCCATAGCTGGCCAGGGTACATTCCCTAGGAGTTCAAGGGGGGAAGAATGTAACATAATCCTGGTAGGAGATGGTTGAACCACACCCTAAGAGAGAGGATTAGGAAGTAATCCTCAACCATGGCTTTTGGGGCAAGTGGTTAGCCCATCACATTCCTAACCAAGAGGTTGTGAGTTCAATTCCTTACATCCGGCCAGTATACTCCTAATTGTTTTAGTTCCCTTATAGTTCCATGAGTCCCTTTGTGTATCCTCCATTTGTTCACATGAGCTTGTTCAATTAGCATCCTTTGCTCATCCTCCTCACTTGGGTTCCTTATAGTACACACTTCCCGCAATAATGTGCAAATTCCTTGACTGTAGAATTTCCTTTTTACTCTCTTTAATGATTGAGTGTTGTGGACCATGAGTGAGTATTGGAATTAGTTTCTCTGCTCACTTTGGACACACTTCTAGATTGAACAAATAAGTGTCGGGCAATTCGTCTGGCACTCCACTTGGTGGTTCTCCGTGTGTTAACCTAGAGAGGTGATCTGCTCTTACATGGATATTTCCCTTTTTCACTATTACTTTGAAGTCAAACTCCATCAGTAACAGAAACCATCTTACCAGTCTTCCCGCGTTACAGGGCTTATTGACTAAGTACAATAATGCTTGATGGTCTATGAAGAACTTAAACTTGTTGGTTAAGAGATAGTGTCTAAATTTTTTCACTACATAGACCATTCCTAATCCCTTTCGCTCCATAGTTGTATAATTCCTCTCAACCTGATTCAGTTGTCTACCTGCATAGGCAATTGGGTGATCTAACTTTCCTTCATCTGCCGGCTAAGCTAGTATGCATCCTATTGCGTAATTTGAAGCATCCACATGAATATGAAAAGGTTTGTTCCAATTCGGTGTCTTCAGAATTGGGGCTATGCTAAGTCGCCTTTTTAACTCATTGAATGCCTTCTCGCATTCCTCTATCCATGTGAATTGAGTAAAAAGTCCATACAAGGGTTTGGCAATTATGGTGTACATGTGGATAAATCGACGGTAGTATCCACAATGTCCCATAAATGCTTGCACTTCTTTTGCATTCTTCGGTCTCGGAAGCTCCAAAATGACCTTAATCTTGTCTTCATCTGCGGAGATTCCATTTCAAGAGACTATGTGTCCTAAGATCTTCCCTTGTCTTACCATGAAGACACACTTCTCTGGGTTCAGACAAACTCTATATTGTCGGCATTTATTAAATATCTTCCGCAATTCAGGAATGTGGTCTTGTCTTTGGTTTGAATATGTCATAGGTCATCCACATACACCTCCATGCTCTTCTTTAGGAATTCTTTGAAAACATGACACATCAATCGTTGGAAAGTAGCAGGCGCATTAGTGAGTCCAAAAGGCATCACTCGGAAAACATAGACTCCCCATTCAGTCGGGAATGCGGTCTTATGTTGATCCTCAGTAGCAATGGCTTCTTGGTTGTATCCAGAGAATCCATCTAAGAAGCTATAGACTTCTTTTCCTGCAACTCTTTCCAATAGATGGTTTGTAATGGGTAAAGGGTAGCTATCGCAAATTGTGGCTGCATTCACTTTTTTCAGGTTAATGCATACTCTGAGTTTTCCATTCTTCTTGGGCACAACCACTAGTGGTGATACCCACTCCGTGTGTTCTATTTCATATATGAATCCTACCGCTAGTAGTTTGTCTATTTCTTCTTTAATTTTAGCAGCATAGACCTCATTGTATGTATAAGGGCGTTGTTTAGATGGTTTTGCCTCCGCCGTCATTGGTATTCTATGAGAGCAAATTGAGGGTTCCACACCCTTGAGATCCTTATATGTCCATGGGAATACATCTCGATATTCTCGGATCAATTGTATTAAGTCTTCTTCCTCCTCAGTTGACACATCTTTACCTATGTATATACATCGTTCTTCTCCATCTTCCACTATTACTATGATATTTTTTGTTTACTCTTTGTTATCGTATGCTTCTCCTTCTCTAGCCTCTCTCTTAGGCATCTGGATGGCTATTTTTCTCGCCTTGACTTCGTACCTTTTAAAATGCTCCGGAACCTCAAAAAGATCTGGATTTGGATCGATCTCACTCACTCTTTCCTCCTGCTTTGGCACTATGGGGGATGCTTCTATTGTTGACACTTTGGTCATTCCATACTTGTTTTTGGTTTGAATGGTGTCTAGATAGATTTCTTCTTAATCAAATTCTGGTTCCATTTCTATACTCTCATATTCCTTTTTCCACTCTTTTTCTAAGATCTCCCCTACTTCCACTTCTTGAAGGACAACCATGTACAGATTTACATCATAGCCTTCTTCGTCTATGCACTCGTTCATAGTTAGAACTTCCTCATTCACACATACATCCAAGGTGGCTAAGATTTCCATCCATCCATGCGGTTCAAAGGTTTCGTCAGGAAAGATTTGAGGCATATACCTTGGGTCCTCTATAGGTCAGTAGTTAGGATGTCCTATTGGCCACAACTGTCTTTTATTGTCCTCCTTCTTTGCTTCTTTACACATCCATAATTGGGTGTCCTCACACTTCCATGATTGATTGCTTGATCCAGCGATATGAATAGATAGGTCATCTTCCTCCTTGTGTATGGGATTCCACTGTAGTGGGGGTACATCTCTATATGTTATGCAAGTTTATCTTGGTAGTATTTCCTTGATGTTGCAGGTATAATGAATCTCGTCCCCAGTCTTGCACTATCTGCATTTGTCTCATGAAAGGTCGTCCTAATATCATTTCGTAATTGTTAACCTTTTCAAACTTACAGATGGCTAATGTGTGTTCAAATTCAACTCCACAGGTGGTTAATTTGATCCTTTTTAATATTCCTAACGGTTTCTCCACATGACCGTCTGCTAATTGGAGCTTCATGCGTGTGGGCCATAAGGCAGGCTTTCCCCATTTCTCCTGAATCTCCTTGGTGGCAATTCCTACTCCTGCTCCTGTGTCTAGTATAGCCTTAGTCATGTACCCATTGTAAGTGACAGGTAGACATGTATTACCCTCGTCTCCTTCACTAAATTCTCCCATCTTATCAATTGGGATTTGTACCTTAGATGGGTTTTCTTTTCCCTTGTTTTCCTTTTCATCCTTCTCCTGCCCTAGTTCCAGTTGACTTGCTAATTGTTTCCATATTTGCGGTTTAACCCCAAGTAATTCTTCCACAGTCAGTTTGCATTGTACCTTCGTCTTCTTAAGTTCCGTTAGATTGTGTGAATTCTTATCTAAGTTTCCTTTTCCTTTTCCCTGTACTTTGGGTGCTCGGATTATCATAGATTCCTTTTCATATTCTCCCATGTAATTTGGTAGGGTTGAAAGGCTCTGCGCTTCTCTATTTCGGTCTAGTCTTGATACTTCCTCATATACTTCTTCCATGTTGGGATTTGGTTGATAAACTTCCACCTCCAATTCCTCAAAGGGAGGCTTAGTCTCTCCATTCCTCTTCCATTGTTCTTCTCGGATTCTATTCCATAACTCCTTTGGCCAGTAAGCCTCTAAATCAGGTACTGTTGACATAGGTTCATCCTGGGTTTTCAATCGCTCACACTTGTCATCCTTCTCTTTAAGTTCTTTATCCTTGGCTTTAACACACTCCTTGTATTGCTCCTCTACTATCCTTGTCTCCGGAAGGGCTGGGATAGTCTTTTCTAGGGTTGCTTGTGCTACCTCTATAAGTTTTCTACATATCGCAAGCCTCTCTTTTTTCTAATTCTCCTTGTGGATAAAGTTTTTTGTGTTGTTCCACATTTGTTCCGTCCTTAATTCTAGCTTTGTATGCTTTTAACCACATGTCTAAGTCGTCTGGTTTTGGGTCAGCTAGAATTGATCCTGGTTTCTTTGCTTCTCGGATAAGTGGTGGAATGGGAACTTCTTCCCAAATCTCTGGTTCTTTATGCTCCTTACTGCTTCTGGTGTGTTTCTTATTTGTTTGAATTTTGTTTTTCATCCATTTTTCTTTGAGCTTCTCTCTTCTTTCCTTCCATTTTTGCGCTTTTATGTTCTGGGTATTCTCTCGTGGATCCTAGATATCCATATGGCCGATACTGAGGCGGTTGTAGAGGTCATGTTTGCTTATTGAATGGGCAATTTTCCGTGGTGTGATTAGTGTATTTTTGTTCTATGTGACAATACAAGGCAGTTCCTGGGTAATGTTGTCTATTGTAGGGGTACGTTTGAGGTATTCCGGCTCCTCCTCGGACGCACAAGTGAGTGGGGTGGTCTCCTCCCCATAGACTACATCTACGTAACATTGGCACTCTTAAGGCTGGGTGTTGGTAATTTCTCTGTCCTTGGACTCCTAATTTCTTTGCCACTAGCTTCGCTAATTCCTCCACATTACTGGAGTTGGATGTAATAGTACTCTGAGAGTCTTCTAGGTCAATACACTCTTGAAGACACTCACTCAGGGTTTGTAACCTCTTCACATAAACTAGTGTTCTTAGAGTTCCATTCGTTAGTCCATCCAAAAACAATGATATCATTTTTTGTTGAGTGGGTCTCTCTATTGTTGGACATCTATCAACATACTGGTTGAACGTTCGCGTAGCTGTTTTCACGGTTTCATTAGGGTTTTGTTTGAAACTATGGATTAAAGATGCAGAATTGTGTTTAATTCCTCTCTTAGTGAATTCCCCAATGAATTCTTGAAAGAATTGCTCCATATTTCCAAATTGGTTGGGGTCTAATGGCTGGAACCAAGTCAGAGCCGTTCCTGCGAGGGTGAGTCCGAAAGACTCATACTGCACAAAGAAGTCGTCTACTTGTTTTGCTCTTAGAACTTGTTTAAATTCAGCAATGTGATCATAAGGTTCTCCCAATCCGTCATAATGATTCCTCACACATTTGGCCACCTGAATAGGTCTCAATCTTCTCATTGGTTCTGGTTGCCTAGGCATTACAGGGAAGGCGGGAATTGCTGGTCTAATTGGGGCCATTCCAGGCAGCACTCTCATTGGAGGTAGTGGCCTTATTGGGGGTCGGTATTGATTTCCTACTCCAGAGTGGGTCTGATTGTGTGGTTGCACTCCTCGAGTCGCAAATTGTACATGAGTTCGGTTTGGAACACTCCGTTGGCTAGTTTGTCCGGACATGGTGTGCTCTGCCTCTTGTTGGGTTCCGAAGGGGTTCTGAGAGGTGGTTGCCTGCTCTCTCTAAGGGAATATAGGCAATCCCATGTATTTCAGTCGAGCCCTGTCTATGGCATCTACCAGCCAATACCTTCTCTAGTTTTTATCTAGGTATGTTATTCTAGTCTCGTCTTCCGGATCCTTTAGCTCATAAAATGTCATTGGGCTTTCTTCTCTTCCTTGGGCTGGTGGGTCAGTTTGAAGCAACAAATCCACACCGTGGATCAAATAGACTTCCAATAGGTAGTCGTCTTGAGGTATCAAGTCTCCTCTCAAGACTCGCATCACTTGGGACTTGCCTCTAGGGGTCCTCACTAACTCCTCAGGGTTTGGTCTTCCTGGGTTTTCTTGTCCCACTAACTCTCCCCTCGCATTGATCAATTCAGGATATTCAGTCACCATGTATATGTGACCCAACTTCTCCATGTATGCTCCTCCTTCATACTTGACAGTCGGTTTGGGCACAATTGTTGCATCCATGGAAGTCACCATCCTAGCCACCAATCTGTTTAAACCATCCGGGTAGATGGGGATCTCTTAGGCATTAGTAGAAACATACTGTAAAGAAGTGCGATACTCTCCTTCTACAGTGGTCATGAAGTTTCTTCCAGGAGTGGGACCCTGCATGTCTTCTGAAGCCATGGGTATCTCCTCGTCTGATTCACTAGAGGTGTCTGAATAGACTGAGCGGTGACTGACCTGAGTGACACTTCCAACAGAAGATATAACACTTCTCTTGCTACTTAGCACTCTTCGTGACCTCAAGTTCATTCACCCTCTTGGGGCTCTCTAGGTCTCAAAAACTCTCCCTAGGTGGCTCTTCAAATGCCTTAAATTTACCCTTGAAAATGCTCCAAATGTTCTGGGCGATACCACTTTTGGCAATGTTGCTCGACAGATGATACGATACCACTTCTCTAGGCGATACGATACTATGGCAACAGACAATACGATACCGCTGTTGGGCATGATATGATACTGGATGTTTTAGCGATATGATACCTCAAGTGTGGACGATACGATACCAAATCCAGTCGCGATACGATACCTATGGAGTCCACGATACGATACCAGAAAACCCCGACGATACGATACTTATGCACTGGGCAATATGATACCAGAATTCTGGCAATACGATACTAAAACTGGGATGATACGATACTAGCAGTCACGCGATACGATACCGCAAAACCGCACGATATGATACTAAGGCAAGTGGTGATACGATACCAAAATCAACCGCGATACAATACTGACATTTGGCATGATACGATACTGCTACTGAGCACGATACAATACTGGACTTCTCACTCGATATGATACCACTGCAAGTGGTGATACGATATCATCAACTTGCACGATACGATACTAAAATGGTATCGCGATATGTTATAGGGAAGAGAGACGATACGATACCAAAAGTGGACCGCGATACGATACCACTTTGGTAAAGTGCAAGCGCGATACCAACCAGGTGATATGATACCACAAGTACCAAGGCTGGTAACCGACGATACGATACTTCGCCGAGTATCACGATACAAGGGAATTTTTGGTATCGCGATACCAAAAACTCAACCGATCGCGATACCAAAAACTCAACCGATCGTGATACTCAAGCCAAAATACCTCCAAACTCAAAATTTTTTCTCCCCCCTTGCTCTTCTCTCATGCCTCTTCAGTCCTAGCCTATTTTCTCACTCAAAGAAGTTCAAGAAATACTATGTCCCACCCTACAATACCAGATACACGTTTAATCACGTGTGAGAGCACTTCTATTGTGTTTTTGCTATTGGAATCTTATGGGGTCTTACCTCTATGATGTCCTGCTTGTGCTTTGAGCTCACTCGCTAGCTTGTAAGGCCTGGAGAGTGCAATACTACACTGACGATACCGATCGTACCTGGAGACGATATCACTTTCTGAGCAAATGAGAAATGAGCTAAAAATTTTTTGGTTTTTATACTTTTTGGAGATTGAAACTTAACTACACTAATTTGGCAAATTTTTTGGAATTTTTCTTGGTAATCTTGGCTTACTCCTACTCCACTTCTCTTCCTAACCTAACCCTAACTCTTTCTTCTCTCTCTCTCTCCTAACCCTAAACCTAAAAACTCATTACACACACCTCCGAATGTGAAGTAACAAGTGCTGAAGTGGTTGACTACTTGCCACTAAACGAATTCACTTCTACAAGTACGATTTCGTCACTCTCGAGCTATAACCATCACGAAGGCACCTTGGTTGAGTGTGTTCCCCGGCAACGACACCAAAAAAGTGTGTACCTAAGTCAAGAAGTCTTAGGGACTTGTGCCAAAGAGACTAAATCTCATTTGCCACACAAGTGCGTATAGTGGGGAATTGACACATGCTTATTTGTCAATCCGATGAACCGACCTAACCAAGTGTATGAGGACATGTGCACAAGTGATGGGAAATGAAGTGGTTCAGCTTAAGTGCATGAGAAAAGACCAATCCAGCTCTCTAACTCACTCAAATACTGAAAGTGTCTGTCGCGATACCACTTACAATATTTTTCACTAAATCGAGGATTTCTCCTCGCTTCGAACTCCAAATATGGCCATTGGTGGATTGTTTCCAAGCTCTCGACAAGACACATCTATTGAAGGTAGTTTCACTTGATTTTGACAGTTGTGCTTCAAGTTATGACTAAAATAATGAATGGCAGGAAACACCCACACTCACTTCACAACTTCTACTAGCTCACACACACATTACAGTAGCTCAAAAACAATGGGGAGGGGTAGACAACAGTCCTACACACATTCCAAACATTTTTTCTGGTCTTTCCGTGCGAAAAGCCATTTCTGATTCACTGGTATCTGAGCCCAACTCGTAAGGGTAGCTATTCAATTGTTGAGCCCACAAACGTGCAGTTGTTCCTACACTTGCTTCTGATGATCTAAGGCTTCATCGGTGTGACTTACCTATATGCTTGCCCGATCTAAGGTTCATGAATTTACTTCCTGAGTTGCTCTCTGATTGTCAATTTTGCTTTGTTCTTTATTGCTTGTTTCTTTTTGAATTCCTTTAAATTCTTGTTTTGTCTTACTGTAAGCATCAGGAATCGACTTTTTGTTGTATCTTTGAGTTCTCGTTCCGTCAGACTTAAGTTCTTTCCTTGAGGTTTTCGTATCGCATACTTTTACGTTAGTCTTGGACTTGAAAAATTAAGTCTCTTGGACTTGATGTGTTCCTATCGTCGTTATAATTTAATCCACAATGCTATCATTTAGCCTAAGCTAATAATTGACTGAGGGGGTTGAGTATTCTTCCAACCTCAAGTTAGCTCCTTTGATTGCTCTGTTGCCCAAGAATTTGCACTTCCCAAGCCCTCCGTTCTTCACTTCCTTGCTTTGATTGCCCTTGATAGCCCTTGCTATACCTGTAAAAATTCAATGTTTAGACCAATTTTCATATGGATGTTCAAGCACTTTGATATATACACCTTTTAGGTTCCTTTTTCCTTTGCCCAAAATTTTAATGCCTCCTTGGCTTCTCTAGTCCCACAAATGGGTCAACCTCAAATTATCTTATCTAAAAAACAACGTCTTCTTAAAAAAAAAAACAGTTGAGGTCACGTAGTACTCATAAAGAGCTTTCTAATGAGCTATAAAGCTCAAAAAACGGACTTCAAATGAAAAAGATATAAGCGTTCAAGCCCTCAGAGGTAAAAACTGACAATTAGGTTTTTCTTCAATTATGAGCTAAGGGGTCTCTTATGAGCTTAATCACCCAAAAATTTTCTCAAAATGGCCTCAATTTTGCCCAAAAAATGAAGCCATAATTTTGGCATTTTGGGTGAATAATCGCGATGATCTGGGATGATCGCGATGGTCTGGGGCCGTCGCGATGGCTCAGGTGAACCGTCGCGATGGCATGGTACAATCGCGATGATTCGATGGCACGAGGCGTCGCGATGGTCTAATCGGCGAGCAATCGTGATGGCTTCGATCAACGATCAACATAACAATCACGATGTCGTGAGCCCGTTGCAATGGTCATGAGGCGCGATGGCTTGAGCCAATCGCGATGGTCCAACTTCAAGGCATCGTGATGCCGTACATGGTATCGTCGTGATGGTTTGGCTTGACACATGGCAGATGAGTCGTCGCGATGGCGTGAGCCAATCGCGATGGCATGGGGTCGACGGGATCATCGCGATGGCGTGAGCCAATCACGATGGTGTGAGCCCGTTGTGATGGTCCACCAAAATGAAAATTTTGCAAAGGCAATTATGGATTCCTATGTGCGCAAGGATCACCTACACCGTGGTGAACTCTCTTACCAAAAATTCCGAGTTTGACAGACCATCGCGATGGTCTGACACACACGGCAGATTTTGACAGAAAGTGGTTTTTTACCTTTTGGAAGCTTTCCTGTTGCTCTGGAGCTCTGTACCTATAAGAAAACTCACAAACACACATGCATATACAAGCACAAAAGCTCTCTCTCTCTCGCATGCACAAATGAGGAGAAATGAGGAGAATGGGTGGATATGGTGAATTTTTTGAATTTTTTGGAGTGGAAGAAGATGATATGGTGGTGAAGGAGGATTGTAGGGGAGATGAAAAACACTAAAAACTAATTAAAAACAACATCAAAAACCATTTGTTTTGCTAGACCCTCCAATGTTCCTAGGAATAGGATCATAAATACATCTTCTCTTCCCATTAATCCCCTTGTTTTGCTTGAGTGAATAGGGCTAAAAATCTTCTTACATGCTTGTCAAGGTTTCATGTCCTAATCCTCTAAATGAGGGAAATTTGATATTGAGTTGTGAATGTAGATTTTCTAGGTATACTTCCTACTGATGATGTTGATGAAAGAGGGTTGGCTCACCTATGAACGACTTTCCATCTTGTTTCGCAAGGTACTATTAAAGTTTGTGACCGGTTGCAATCATGAGTTGCATATTCTCTTCCTTAGGCTAAGATAATTCCAAGGGAAAGGAAGATTACATTTTCAATGTTGTCGACACCTTTACACTTCTTCTTCACTTGCAAATATTGGTTCTCCTATGCGCAAGCCACACTGTCCCACCAGGCATGCCAAATTTTGTTGCGGGATTCTTTAGTTGAAAGGGACTTGAGTATTTCTAGGAGAAGAATGAATAACAAGAAGAAGAAGAGATACCAATGCATCAAAAGCCTCTATGTCTTGATTAACAATAAGAAATACAATATCATTGTCTAAAATGAGACAAAATTGTTCCCTATGCATAGCGCATAAGCCAAAGAGCACACATAAGTATACAAAATTAGTAGAATTTCTTGTGCAGAGTACTCAACAAATATTTTGAGAGGCTTCGGTCTTCCTAATGTGTTTTGATGAGCTGGAACGAGCAACAACCATGATTTCCAGCACTGTTGAAGTAGTGTCTACAGAGGAGCGATGGCTCCTGCTAATCTATGGGATATCATGACATGGTCGATGGAGAACCCTACCACTCACTCATGTGCTGCAAGCCATGAATACGACTACCAGCGCATGTGCTACCATGATTTTAAGCAAGTAGGAAAGCCATAGCGAAGATTGACATGTGTCCATGGCAAAAGAATGGTCATTATTAAGATACAACATGCTCTGCAATGCATGAAATCGGGGAGGACTCAGGTGATAGAAGATAGAGTAGAGTTGCTACGTCGCTTCTCGAACCCACTGTCAAAAGAACTGCACTTCAGATGAAAGAAGACACAAGGGTGAAGACAACGCATCTACTATGCAATGATCTTGATGCATTTGCAGATCTACTATGCAATGATCCTGATGCATTTTCAGAGTTGAAGGGGATTAGCCAGAGGGAAAATCGAACCACCTAAGACTACTCGGTTGCAGCCTACTGAAAAGAGATACGGGTATCTTAGAGAAAGCACTGAAGTTATTCCTTGCACGCCTTCTGCTCTGTTGTAGCATTCTGTAATGCTGGCAGCAACTGCTGAATATTTGCCTTCTTCATCAGGCAATATCAAATTGTATACGATCCAGGCCCCGAGTACATCATATGGAGCATCCTACCACATGACACTCTATTGTTTGGAGTCTGATGAAGCAGCAAAGAGCAACACAAGCCAAAACACGTTGCGCAAGTCCACTTCAGTCGGCTCCTCTGCATTTCTAGAGATAGCAAGGCTCTAGAGGTGCAACAATGCACAGTATGTGGCTTGCATAAGCTTCTGACATGGCGAAGCAAACGAAAGAGAAGCTAGAGTCTTCTTGAGTTCACCTGCAATTCTGTTTACGAGCACCAAAATGGTTGGCTAATCTCTAGTGGCTACATAGATATGACACGATTGCAGGAGAGAGAAACGTGTCGTACATGAAAATTCACTTGGAAAATATAACTGGTGGCTGCCAACCTACCAAGCTCCTGTAACTTACTACAAGTGCGCCAAGCCCTAGGGTTCAAATTTTGATGCACACAATGATTTCACATCATGGTGCCATGTAAAACACTTCTGACAATGCATCCCTACTTCACTTATGCCTCATGTTTTTCAAAACCAAGACAACACATGCATTCATGTCATTGTCGCTTGCGTACTGGGTTTTGAACTTGTTTTGTTGTGGATAATGACAGAAAAGGCATGTCTATTCTCAGGTTGATTGGAGCCTTTAGTATAGACCACTAGCCTCTAGAAGATATTATCTGATTGAATGGAGATAATGGGACTTTCAAAAGCACTTGTAAACTCACGGGGAAATTTGACTTCCCATGTTCCAAATTTATCTACACTTAAGATGAATCAATTCATAATTAAATGTATGTATTTAGTTCATTAATTTATTCATGACCACTCCAAATTTGTGGAAAATATGGCCCTTTGTAAGGGATTAGACACCACCTCCCTATAAAGAAGAAGGTAGGACCTTCCCAAAGCTATCAAGTCTTGAAGCCATGTATACATATCAAGGCGATCTCCCTAAAGTGAAGATGTATCAACACTTTCCAAACTCTACATAAAATTAGTTGTATGAGTATTATTGAGGTCCAGGGACTAGACACTACCACATTCATAAGTGGTAAGACCTTCCTTTGTACCCCTGGTATATTAGCACTAAGTCTTTCTCTCCATTTTCAGGTGCACATTGAAGGGAGCCAAATACTTTGTTAAGCAAGCTTTTGCCTTCGAACCCCTACCTCATTCTTGACTATGGAGGAAAAGAATGAGTCCACTTTCACTGGTCAACATTTCCACACATGGCAAGTCAAAATGCAATACAAGCTCATGAAGAAAGGCCTATGGGGCATTGCTTGCGGCAAGGAGAAGAAACCAACAACGCAAGAAGGTGAAGCTTCTTGGCAACTCAAGGATGAGAAATCATTATCCACCATTGCACTTGGGCTAAGCAATCAATATGTGCATCACATTGATGAGAAGGGCACCGCCTATGATGCATGGGTGCAACTTGATCATCTTTTTGGATCTAAAGCCAAATCTTCCAAAATCACCCTTGTTATGAACTTATTTGATCTCAAAATGGAGCCCAACTCCTCTTTGGCCTCCCATATCAATATCTTCAAGAGTATGTGTACTCAACTTGTTGACATTGACAAAAAGCTTTATGAAGATGTACACATTGCCTTGCTACTACGAAGTCTTCCCCAGTATTCATATGGTCACATCATCACCACACTTAGGCTTCTTCCACAACCAACTCTTAGCGATGTTGAAGCTGCCCTCCTTGATGAAGAAAAGAATATTCAACACCATAGCTCCAAAATACACAAAGCCATGAGCACAAAGCCAAAATACATAAGGATTGCACCCTTTAGTATCCATACATGAATTCAAGGCATGGTCTTGGAAGTACCTGCACTTTGGACACACAAGTAAGTATGTAGTGCTAAGATGGAAGGGAAGGAGCACAATAGCCCAAGCCTACTTCATCATCTTGAGAATACTGAAATGAAATCGAGGGATGGACAAAGCTTAATTTCCAAATAAGTATTTGTCCTCTTTTCTTTTGCTTTCAAACTATAGAGCATGCACTGCATGTTGTAATAGAAATGAACTCATAAGTGGATTCATAGATTCAAGTGGCCCAGTTTTCTTTGTCACATGGACAAGTAGTCATGGAAATAAGTTGCACTATGCATCCAATTCATTGCTTTGAAAAGAAAGATTGGATGAGCATAAAAATGTTCATGGTTAGGAAGAATGCATCTAATGCACTATTGCAACTTGCATATACAAAGTTGCATGGAAATTTTGCACAATCCTGTGGACGGGCAAAGTTCCAAGTTGGGACTTTTTGCATGCTTTAAGGAGAGGTTCAATTTCTGAACCTTATGCATGTTAGACCTTTTCCAATAAAGGTGTAAATGTCTTGGCATAAAGTAAAGTATGCATTCAGAATGTATTACATGGGTTTGAAGGTTAAGGGGGGAGATTTGCTTTATTCAAGCTTAAGTATGGTTACAGTTCCATGCTAAGAAGTGTTTCTCTTACTTAACCATGAGAGAATGTTGGAACTTAAAGTGGCTACTTGCAAGTCTTAGGAAGAAAAAATATAGCATTATAATATATCTATATATACATATAGGTAGTGTTGGAAGATGGAAGTGTCAACTCTCTCGTTCAAGAAAGTTCTTTGTTTGAGAGAACTAAAGAACTATTTGGAGCTTTACATTATTCTTCCATACAAATACGAGGCCTCAAGAGAAGGTAAAACCTAAGGGTTGTAATAAACCCTAAGTACCATTTTCCAATGTCCCAAAAGTAAATAACTATTTAAAATGGTAAATAATATTACCATCTACTTTAGATTAAAGACCTCACTGGCAAATCAAGTATTCTCTTTGTAGATTACTCATTATGTCAAAAGATAATATCTAGTTGAGATATAAACTAACTCTATTATCAAGCGACATAAAAAGGATCTTGTAGAGTATATCTGAATCAAGGAATAATTGAAAAGTCAATTTTTGAGACCAGTCTTGTCAAGTTGAAATTACAACTAAGGCTTGCTAAGTTATAATTTCATTGTGACATGAGCAACATTTATGCTTCACAATGGAAATGACACAAGTCTAAGAAGTAATAGCTCTTACTTGATTAAACTAAAAGAAGGTTTAATTTGAAGATTCAAGCTAAAGTTTCCTTTACTAAAATTGAAGTGTAAACTGGATGGTATGGGACATCTAGGATTAGACTACCACTAAAGTAAATTTGGTATGGGACATGGAACATGGAATTTGTGGGTAATCTCGACTTGAACTTTGGAACATCTGTTCTGTAAGCTTGGAAAAGAGAAAGCAAAAAGCTCTAAATAGTTTGTGTAACTAGGGAGAAGAATAAAAGATTGAAAATAAACTCTTTCAAATTCTATTGAAAGATCACAATTTTCAATATATCCTTAGGTAATTTTCGAGGACGAAAACTCTTAAGGAGGGGAGAAAGTGCCCAAGAACTTGTATCGTATGCCTTAAAAGACCAAATAAGTTATTGTAATGTGAATGATATGCAAGAAATAGATAAAGTTGAAGTACTTCCTCATATGCTAGTGCTTCATACTTGTTTCATTATGTCCTCCAACCTAGATGAAGTTCTCAAGGATTGGGAGTTCTCAAAGAACCTCAATGCAAGAGAAGAATTTCATACACCATAAGGAGTATATGAATCCTAAGTGGGTTAGGAAAAGAAGTTGGATGAGCTATAAAGCATAATCATAAATGTATCTTGATGCTTCATGGGGGTAACATAACATACATTATGGATTCCAAACATATAGACCTAAGGATAATGGCTTCTTGTATGAAGCATAATAGCTAGATCCCCAAGTAAAACCCATGGGTAAAGCATTGAACATGAAGGGATTTAATGGAGAAAGACCTATTCTTATCTCTTATTTTGGCTAAAGAAGAAAATAAAAGCCAAAAGACGGAAGTAGGGTAAAGATCAAGTCAAACTTTAAGTTTGATAAGATGAGGCACACCAGATTAAATGGTTAACCAAATATTTAAGTAAGATTTGTAGTGGTGTATCTAAGCACCTTAGTCCTTGCTCTCATAATTTGGTAGCATAGTTGGTTGTGGATAAAAGGCATTAAAAAGGACAGAGAAGGTGAGAAGATATAGAGACATAGCTATGTGGATTGGATGAAGAACCCACTGGTATGGGACGGTGGTACTGATTCCCATTGAGTACTTTTTCTTGATGGCCAGAAGAAAAAGGGATGCATGATCCAATGGAATACATTAGGAAGATAATGTCTAGGAATAGGCATCTTCTTCAATTATCCTCTCAAAGGGAAAAAGAATTCTACCAACAAAAATGAAAGGATCTATCTCTCATGGAGAGTTCGAAATAAAGAAAGGATCAACTTTTTTGAGTTTGAGGGTAAAATCCAAAGGATGAAGCTCTAAAAACTTCATCCCAAAATATGACTTGAAATTCAAGAAACATAAAAATGATCTTAGACCAAGCTTGAAAGAAAGCTCAAAAAGATAATCTTTTGGATACTTGATAGTTCAAGTCAATGAGAAGAATTAGAAAGATCTAGTGTCAACATAGTACATCTTAGAAGAGATCTAGAATATAAAGGAGAGAATTCTAGAAGGATCAAGAAGAACTTCAGGGAGGTCTACAAAAGCACACAAAAAACACAAGGAAAAAGAAGAAGCTTGGAGCACAACACACAATACTGAATGTATTACCAAGCGAATGTACAAAGATAAGTGATATGTTAGGGTTATAGGCGTATATAGAAGCTGGGGGAAAAAACCTCCTAAAGAGGGGAAAATAATGCCTCGATGGTCCTAAGTGTGTTCATACACATCTCTGCCAAAATATATCAACACAACGTAGGCAAATTTTGATGATATATTCACTAAAGCACGTGGAAAAGAGGAGGTCAACATGGATTTTCAACAAATGGCATATGACCTAGACCTACCTTATTTATCATTCGATAAAAATTGAGGGGGGATTTTAGTATATGACCAATGTCTACCCCTCATGATTGTGTGCTAATGCATATTTTGTAAGGCTCCCATGATGAGGAGAAGCCAATCGTAAATTACCCAATTGATGGGAATCTCAACTTGCATCTTGGATGAAGGTCAACTTGGACCATCTATGTTCGAAATGCTAACAAGTAAATGCTAGTGATGCAAGGATGTATTTTAATGATCCACCTTAGATGGGGTTCAACAATGGAGGGCCATCGTGATGAAACTTTCTCCATGATGTAAACCATATGAATTAGTGATTTCAAGGAGTTAATGATGCTAGGTTCTTGCATAAAAAATGTGGGGGGATAAAGCGAGCCCGTGAGATGCATGCATTGTTCTTTGAAATTTCAAGCCTATAAGTAGAGTGGAACCCTCTAAGAACATTCTGCTTGTAGAGAGTGGAATCTTCTAGACACTGATGATAATCAATCACAACAAATCTTTGCCTCTCAAAGTTGGTCAATGCAGACTAGCTAAAAAAATATGTGTAAGACACTTAACTTGTGCATCATCCTCCAAGCTAGTGATGCACAATTTATTATTTTGTTGTTATTATGTTTGCTCAATGGCACATTCCCACCGGCTCCTTAAGATGAAGGCCTTGATTAGGACCTCATTTGCACTCTCTTTGTGGTTGCTCTACATTTGGCGACCCAAACTTGGACCTCATTTGCACCCTCTTTGTGGGCACTGGGTGCTCTACATTTGGCGCCCCAGACTTCAGCCTGCGGGAAAGGGTGGTACTCTGTGGAGTCATCAATTCGTATCCAACAGCCGACAGGTGATATGTTCTGCCTCATGTTGACCATCTTTACCAAGTTACTCGGTCCCCCAATGACCCCCATTCCCATTCGCACCTCCTCAACCAGTCGTCCGTCAAAACCGACATTTCATGATCAGTGACATCACGGAATGCGATCTATGACTCTGGAGTCTGATGTCAAGAGTCGGCCCCTAAGATCTTTGAAGCTTCCTTTTCTCCTTTAAAACACGGCAGTAAGGAGTTCTTTCTCGTGTTCGTCGGCTGCATTCGGCTTCTCTTTGAGTCCTATCGTCGTCTGTAATTTGTGTGCGTGTGTGTGTGTGTGTGTGAGAGAGAGAGAGAGCTCTGCTCAATGGATCCCGTCTACATATCTCATGGATCGCCCATGCTACCCTTGGAGGACATCCCTGCCAGGGACTTCCTTCGCCAATGGCGCCGATATCTGACCGAAAAGCCCAAAGCCATTGTGGCCGTGTCTGCCCATTGGAATACCTCGTACCCTAGCGTGACCACTGCTACTCAAAACACTACGATTCGCGACTTCTATGGTTTTCCGGCCGAGCTGTACAAGGTATGCGCCTTGGAACATGCTTACATACATCTCAGGAATGTTGGATTTGCTAAGGATTGCAAGTATTAAGTAAAGATGAATAACTATTGTACGTCTTCTTTATCAAATGTCACAATAGGCATAGTGCGCACATATTCCCCTTGTATGTGTTCTTCTAACGTCGGTGCTGAATCGGGCGGTTTGATTTTGAGTGAAAATTCAACTCACACACACACACACACACCCCACAACAACGGCCGGCTTGTACATTAATGGAAATGCGATTCACACACCTCAAAGAACGGTCGATGCGCCCATAAAACCACTTTATCCCAACACTGAATCGTAGAAACGCAACGCACACACAGACGAGAACGGCATATTTGTACATCAACGGAACTGCGATTCACACACCTTAAGGATGCTCGTAGTGCCCATGAAACCACTTTATCTTAAGACTCAATCCTAGATATCCTGTGAGAATTAATTCTGAACTTGGGATTGGCATGCTGAAAAAACATCTAAATATGTGTGTTCTCATGTCGTGCATCTTCTCGCAAGGCTTTGAGAATGTGATATAATATTTGGAGCATGAAATTCATGCAGCTGCATTGCAATGAAGTAGATAGAGATTAGGCCAAAGTTATGTATAGATTTTCTTCGTATTCCAAGGTCACTCGCTTAAGAGTACATGAATTGGCCTTTTTAGATTGTCACATACATTCAGACATGCATGCATATATTTTATATGTTTGATGGGGAACTAAAATGCTTTATGTGATACCCAGCTTGAGTACAAAACACGAGGATCACCAGAGCTCGCCAGGCAAGTGAAAAGCCTACTTCAAGCAGGAGGTTTTAGTGTGGTACAAGAAGATACAAAGTGGGGCCTTGACCATGGTGCCTGGGTACCCCTCTATTTGATGTATCCTGATGCAGACATCCCAGTAATCCAGCTTTCTGTGCAGCCACATAAAGGCGGTCTTCACCATTACAAGATGGGGAAGGCTTTGTCAAGCTTGCAGGATGAGGGAGTTTTAATTATGGCTTCTGGAAGTGCCACTCATAATCTCAGATACATATCTTCCAGCAGTGAAACTCCTTCTTGGTTTTCTGAGTTTGATGATTGGCTGAATGATGCCCTTTGCAATGGAAGGTATGTATTATAAATTGCTACTCTTATATGATGGGTTTCATCATAGTGTGTAGCCAAAAAAAAAGTGTGAAAAAGCCATGGCATTGTTTTTTCTTTTGGGATAGAAACCGTAGTGCAGGTGTTTTCTCCAGTTTCTAGGGTAATATGTCTTACTGGGGTTTTCATTGTGATTTTAACTTTTCTTTCTTTCAAATAGGTTTGAAGAGGTGATCGAGTTCGAGAAATATGCACCAAATGCAAAAAAAGTACATCCATCCCCTGAGCACTTTTACCCCCTGCTTGTAGCTCTGGGGGCAGCAGGCAAGAATGCAAAAGCCCAGCGAATACATGCTAGCTGGGCTCATTCAGCTCTTTCCATGGCTTGCTTCAGTTTTAAACCTACCTTGTGAGCTCTTTGCCTTCTGTTATTTACCTACAAATGTGTCTCAGATTACCATTATGTATTGGTGTATCATAATTTATGAAATTAATTAGGCCAGCTGCAAGTTTCATGTTTCTTGGTTCTTTGGATGTAAAGTACTTTATTGATATACTTTCTCAATTGAATCATAAGAATACTAGAGCACATAGAGAGAAATCATGTATCTGAAGCTACAGAATTATGGGAATCCAGAATCTCACTGTCGCCATTGTCAGAACATATCAGTGTGCTCTGTATTGTGATGGAAAAATATTACCGCAGTTTTTGGTAGACTATTACTTAATTCTCTATTCTGTTCTGTGTGTGGTTGTTATGTAAGACTTTTTAAGATGCAAATAATTACGGACAATTTTCTGATTTAGTACTTGGATGATGGAAATGATGTCGTGGGCAATGCAAGAATTCACAAGACATGTCTACTTAGGTTGTGTGCGCAGGAAAATTCATGCTGGTAGATGCGATTATGATATCTTCTGTACCTCAGCACCATGCCATGGTGCTGGATGTTGAATGCTGTAGCATGCCATGATGCTGAATATGGCACATGAGGGCAGCAGAAATATTTTTCATTTCAATCCACTATCAAGCTTTTGGAAATCTTTGATGAGTGAGGCTTCAGATATGCTTCTATGTTTCGCAGAATGCTTTAGAAACTTAATTTAGCTATCCAAGTTGGTCACACTATGTTTCTAGATGCTTATGCGTCTAAAGGTGCTGTTTGTTTCTGTCATAAAAGTATCGCACTGAAACTGAAATTTCAACTGAATGGTTACAATGCTTTATAGCTTGATGCACACTTCTTCATATTAGATTATCGTTCACCAATTAATCAGATACATACAGATATTAAAAGTTTTGTATTATTCCAGGTTGCAGAAGACTATTGAGAACCAAGATGGTGTTGCAAACACTTTGAGTAGCTCTTCTTATGAATCCCCTGCTTCAGGCTGTAGGGATAATTCCATTGATGGAGATCTAAGAAGGAGAGGGAGCTTCTTGGGAAGGTTCATTGGAAGAGTGATGAATGTGCATAGGTGAGAAGGCTGGAAGACTGCAGTTGAGTTGGGGGATGATACCTATGCAGACTGTCTAGTTCAAAAATCCCTAATACTAGGGTAGATGGAAGAATTTACATGATTCCAAGTGTTGGATTTGTTTACGTGTGAACGTGTAGTTGTTGTAGTTAAATATATCCAGCTTTCTTTGTTTGACCTAATATGGGACCATCAATGCATAGGTAACGCTCAGGGGAATGTTATTTCTGTATCTATGCTACAATAGTCTGCGAGAGCTTGAATTTTAGACAGACAAGATGCACCACCAAAAAGCAATGAAAGATGGACTGGAAGGCTCTGCTGGAGTTTGAAAGCTTTACGAAGTGATCCTGGCCTGAGAATATACGTAAGGAATCAGTGTAAACTTGCACATTATTTTCTGGATATTGTGGATATATCATATACTGGTAAATTCTGTAATGGTAAGATGTGGGTGTTGAAAATTTAACCATACTGTGGATTTGTTCATGTAAGTGTTCTCGATCAGTCTTAGTCATTTATGGACTCACTCCCTTTCTATCTCCCTCAAGAATAAAACAGTTTTTTCCCTGGAGTAACTACTGAAATCAGAAATGTGACCCCCCATGTCCCAGAAATTGGAGTTGCACATTGAGCCCCATGCGGGCTTGAACCTTCGGACCATCTGTTTATAGTATTCAAGCATTTTCACGAGGAATTTCACAGGAATTTAAAATTTCTAAGATGCGCATCCTCTTAAGCGCCGAAGTGCTTTGTTTTTTGAGATGAAGCTCCGCCAATTTGTGAAACGATTGATCGGTTTTTGGTCAGGTAGATCTTGCTTAATGAAATTGTTTGGTTTCTGCGTTTAAGTCTTTTCGCTCCCACACATCTGCAAGTAGGTGGTTTAGAACTTTTATAGTTTATTAGCCCTTTGTCTTTCCTCCTAAAAACATAGAAAAGAATAGCTTTTTTATGACTCTCTCTCTCTCTCTCTCTCTCTCTCTCCACCCTTTTGCGGAGAATGAGTTCTCCTATCCACAACAAGAAGCATGTAGTGAGTCCTTGGAGGTCTAGTGCTTGGTCAAACAGTTACACTTTAGATTGCGTGTTGCTCTCAAATCGAAACTCAAATGGACCTATGGCTTTAGTCCATGAAAGTAGATAAATAGAGCTTTCCAAGTAGTTATAAATCACTTAATTTGGATAAGTTTTGGTCAGAAAACTCAACTAACGAAAATAGACTATCTATCCATATGTGTATGCTGAAGAGTTGGACTTCACTCTCGGATTGACAACTCACAAAATATAGATATTTTGAAGGAGATATTTGAGATACAGAAAGTACACAAGACAAGTTTTCCAACAAGTTAAAAATCATGTAATTTGGATAAGTTTTGGTTGGAAAATTCAACTGACCTAAATAGACTACCTATCCTCGCAAGTATGTTCAAGAACTAAGCTTCACTCTTGGATTGATAACTTGGGGAATATAGTTTAAGAAAGACAAAATGAATGAATAATGACTTAGTGGTGGGATGTTGTAACTATCATACCATGTAGAAGTTACCACAACACATATATAGGATCAAGGTTAGAGAGAAAGAGAGATATTGCTACTCATGGGAATAAAACGAGATGTGGTAATAATGGAAAGTGGACTCAAGATGAGTAGAAGATGAACTCAACTCAATTCAACTCAAACTCATAACTCTAATACAATGGAACTCAAACACTACACAATATATAGATGGTTCTATCCACCCATGCACTCCCTATATGGAGCTTAGATGGTGATCTAGACAGGTGCTAGGTGAAGGGCTATTGGCCAACACAATGGGTACTAAGATGGACACCCTAATGGTTCCAAACACCACAAATGATGATCCTACAGGGGGAGGGGACCATCCTTATAAAGTCCTCCAAGTCTAAGTAGGCCTACCCATGTTCTAGGGTCGTGATAGCTTGAGCCATGCCCAAAATAATATTCACCATTGATCTATGGAGTAGAAAGGTAGGATCAACAACCATTTGTTCGTAACCCTTGATCTTGCTTAATCCGAGCTTAGGATCAAGTCTAGATCAAATGGCCCACATCAAATAGACCCTTCCTTAAGTTAAGAGAGTTACTTTTGTTTATAGCCCATGATTTAGGTTGATCCTCACATAGGATCAATCCCAAATCTAATGGTTTAGAAGTAACCTTCCTAATTATCCATCTACGGTCTACTCCAGACCTCATATGACCTCAAAGTCAAGAACCTACCAATGTCCAACACTCACATGGCTTCTTCTCATAATGGGAGCTTTATAGAATGGTGGTACTACATAAGGGTGAGGAATTGAGCATATCTAACACCCCCACCCCCCTTAATGTCCACCTGAAGATGAACTTCCTTCTTGGCGTGATGCCAAGTCTTCCATGAGGGTGGAGCATTGACTATGTCTAACACCCACACACATCCCCCCCCCCCCCCCTCCCCCCCCCCCCCCCCTTCCCCCCCCCCCCCCCCAAAAAAAAAATGTTCACCTGGTGGTGAACTATCTCCTTGGCCTAATACCAAGTCTTGAAGATGTATGTGAAGTAGATCCTTTGTAAGCACTTTGGTGAGGGTACTTGATGCATTCTTCTTGATTGGATAACATGCTATTCCCAACAACCTTCTCAAGTGTACTTGCTTGCCAACTTTTGAATGTACTTCATGAGGTCTATTCCCAAGCCTTCTCAAAAATCTGACTGCAAAACTAATATCTTGTATGGTACTCCTTAAGTAGATAAGACTACCAAAGCCCTTAATGTAGCCCCAATGTCTATTTGTTGGTACAATGATCTTAGGGCTTGTTTCGTCACATATGATGGCTTCTTCAGTTTACATAATATGCCCTTTGAATGTGGAGCCTCAAACCTTAGTGGCTGAGATACATGTACCTCCTCCTTGAGGTCAACATTCAAAAGTTTTGATTTGACATCCAACACAAAAACTTCCACTTCATTTGAGCTCCTACCATTAGTAGGATGCAAATAGTGGTCATTATAGCAAAAGAATCTTGAAAATTAGAACTCTTTTTTAGTGAAAGTCCTCGTGCTACCAATGTGTCTTGATAGCAATCCAAGATCCCTTGTATCATGTGCTTCAACTGCCATAACCACTTGGTGATAGTGACCTCCCTTTCTTCATTTTTCATTAAGTTGTCACAATTGGCTTGCATAGCCTCCTTACATGCCGGATGTACATGTGCTTCGTCTTCAATTATTGGCTTCATTACTTCTTTCATAATCACAACCATCATGGCTATGCTGACTATGTGAATAGAAGCCCACTTGTGCTCCTCTATTCCCTGTTATCTCCTTGGTCCTTCTGCCTTCTCTTCAATATTTATTGGCATAGGATTACTCTGACCATAGAGCTTCTTCTTCACCCATTGCAGTGACAACCAATCTATTTGGGTGATTTTTTGTTGGTAGACTCTCTTCTCACCATCTGACGATGTTGCTTCTCTTGGTCATAGGTAGGGATGACTCTTGGGCTAGGTACATAGTGAATTACTCCTTCGCCTGATGATAAAGAGGAAGCCCCTTTCTTTTCCTCCACTGCATGTGGCTTCTCCATAGGCACCACATTACCACTTCCTTTTATCTTCTTTGCCTTGTGGTCATACAATATGAAAGCCCTTTGCTTTTCATTATGACCTAAGAAGATGCATCTCTTGCTTTCTGGTTCCAACTTGTTCTCTCTTGGACCTAGCACAAGAGCATAGCACACTCTCAAAATATCTAATGTGTAAGAATGATTGATTCTTACCAATTTAGACTTCATGCTGACTCATTCTGATTTGATATTGAAAGCCCATGCCTTCCCTCATACACATTGTTATCTCAACAATGGTGTGACTCTTGTATTCTATAATGGCATCATGCTTTGATGTGTGAGGTGTCATTGATTGACACGTTATCCCTTTGCACTTGCAAAAGCCTTCCAACTCCTTTGAGTTGAGCTCATCACCACCTCATACAAGCTTGTTCAAACTTTTCCCTAGTTCATTTTCAACAAGTTCTGTTTGTTCTTTAATCTTACCAAAAGCTTGAGCCTTATCATGAAGAACGTACATCCACATCTTAGTGCTATCGTCCTCGATGATCACAATGTAGGAAGATCCTCCCAAGGCATGTATAGAAATCTTACCACACAAGTTAACATATACCAACACTAGAGGAGCCTTTGACCTACTCTTGCTTTCTTGTGGAAATGTCTCTCTTTGTAACTTACCCATCATACAAGCTCTACAAGGTTCCTTCATTCCATTCATTGTAATTAAGTGATGAAGATCAATACCTTGATTTTGCATCTCCTTCCATATTGTCCCTACCATTGTGATGGGTTCTTGTTGAGACTGCATAGAACTAGAGTGACCTCTCTCATCAGTCATGTGGCTAGATGCACCATTGCCTAGTACCCATGAATCCACAATTGATTCTTCTGTGTTGAGGAGCATACCAACTTTTTTTGAGATACATCTATTGTCTCCTCCTTACACTCTTCATATATCCTCTTGACATGACAATCTACAATTGCATGTACCTTCCTTTTGCAATGGAAGCATTGTCCTTGAAATTTCTTGTTAATACTACTCCTCTTCTTTTCACTCTCACCGTTGGTTGAGGAACCACCTTTACCTAATGCATTGGTGGAGAACACAACATCTCCATTGCTACTTCTTGTTTGGGCTTTGAGCTGCAAATCCTCTTCCATTGAATAAAAATTCTTAAATATCAAAGCTTGAGGTCTCACCTGAGTGTTGAGACTAGTTACCCTTCCATCATACTTTGGTGGAGAATTTTGAAGACATCTTTGAGCTAGCCCCATTCTAATCTTCTTTATCCCTTCACAAGCCATTCCATCACATGGCTTCTTGATCTGAGTAATGGATGCCTTAACCTTCTCTTCTTTTGCAAAAAAACTTCTTCGCTTCCGATTGATTTTCTAAATTTTGAATGCATGTTTGGTTTCTTACCTCATAGTGACTCCTCAATATACTCCATGCTTCACTTGCCTTGGATGTATGTTGAATAAGAGGTAGAATATAGTCCACACAATTATTCACCATATAATCTAGTGCATTTGCATTCCTTATCTTCCAAGCTTCTTGAAGCTTTGCATCTGGGAGAATCACCATACTCGGGTCCAATGGTTCAAAGGTAGGTTGTGGCTCTTGCTCACTTCCCATCACCATCTCCAAAAGATCATACGAATCAAGGATAACTCTAATCTTGAACTTCCAAATAAAGTAATTTGTACCATCTAACTTGCCTTCAATGAAGGTTGGTGGATGAATCCATTGTGTTTGCATTTCCAAATCCATTGCACTAACTCCACTTCCATTTCTAGATGCTAACATCCCCATAGTGTTGAAGCCTTTGTGTCCCATGAACTTGAAGCCGTGAAGCCTTTGCCTCTTGAGAAGTCTAGTGTTGAATCCTCTAGCTCTTGAGAACTCTAATATTGAAGCCTTTTCCTCCCACAAGCTATAGCGCTGAAGCCTTTGCCTCCCAATAACTCTAATATTGAAGCCTTTACCTACATCAAACTTTGGAGTTGAAACATTTACCTCTCACAAGCTTGAATGTTGAAGCATTCCTTACACAAATGCTGGAGTTAATTCCTTGGACTCCACGATCTCTGCAATCTTCTACACCTTCCTGAGCTCTGATACCATGTAAGAAAGACAAAATGAATGAATAATGACTGAGTGGTGGGCTAGTGGTGTAACTATAATACCATGTAGAAGTTGCCACAACACATATATAGGATCAACATTAGAGAGAAAGAGAGATATTGTTACTCATGGGAATAACACAAGGGATGTGGTAATAATGGAAAGTGGATTCAAGATGAGTAGAAGATGAACTCAACTCAATTCAACTCAAACTCATAATTCTAATACAATGGAACTCAAACACTACACAATATATAGATGGTTCTATCCACCCATGTACTCCCTATATGGAGCTTAGATGGTGATCTAGATAGAAGCTAGGTGAAGGACTATAGGCCAACACAATGGGTACTAAGATGGACACCTTAATGGTTCCAAACACCACAAACTATGATCCTACACGGGGAGGGGACCATCGTTAAAAGGTCCTCCAAGCATAAGTCGGCCTACCCATGTTCTAGGGTCGTGGTAGCTTGAGCCATGCCCAAAATAGTCTCCACCATAGATCTATGGGGTAAATCCGATGGTAGAAAGGTAGGATCAACAACCATTTGTTTGTAACCCTTGATCTTGCTTAATCCACACTTAGGATCAAGTCTAGATCCGATGGCCCACATCAAATAGACCCTTCCTCAAGTTATGAAAGCTAATCTTGTTTCTAAACCTTGATTTAGGTTGATCCTCACATAGGATCTAGCCCAAATCCAATGGCTTAGAAGTAAGCTCCCTAACTATCCATCTACAGTCTACTCTAGACCTCATCTGACCTCAAAGTCAAGAACCTATGGCGTCTCCTTATAATGGGGGGCATACCAAATAGAGTGTCATGGAACAATGGTGGTACTACATAAGGGTGAGGCATTGAGCATATCTAACATATAGATCCTTTGAAGCAGACTTAGACAAAGAAAGTACACAAGAAAAACTTTCCAAGAAGCCAAAAATCACGTAATTTGGATAATTTTTGGCCTAGAAACTCAACTGATAAACTATATGTTCACACAAGTATGTTGAAGAATTGGACTTCACAGTCAAACTAATAACTCACTGAATATAGAAGCTTTGTAGGGGATATTTGAGATAGAGAAAGTACACAAGATAAACATTCCAATGAGTGTTTAAACATAAGAAATGGTTACATATACATTGAGATATGAGCCTCACAACATGAATGTGTACAAAGTGACATGCGACTGGAAAGAGCCTATGAGAAGACAAAATGACAAAATAGTTTCTAAGATCAAATCCGGATACTGAGGGCTCTTGCCTCTTTCTCTCCTTGTGGAGAACGTGCTCCCACTCCACTTTTATAGGCAATGAGCATGTGAAGAAGTTTGTGCCTTCTTCTTAACTCAACACTTTCATTTGATTGCCCACTACATGCCACTCACTACAAGTAAGATCTTGTATCTTTTATTCATCATGACTTTTGACTAGATTTTTTCATCTTTAGATTTATTTTTTCCTTTACCTTTACATTTGGTAAATTTATCTAAACATGGCTCATGTGAAAATGAGCTTGCACATTTATCTTCAACACTCCCCCTCAAGCTCATTTGGGAGTTATCTTCAGCCATGTCCTCCAAATTTATTATATGTCTGCAACCTACTCTTTAGTTCTGATAAACTTTATCTCCACATCTTTGCTTAGTACCATCTCCATTAGATAATGGTAGTGGACCTCTATGTGCTTACTCCTTGCAACATCGGATTGCTAACCAAGAAAATACTTGACATGTTATCATCCTATATAGGAGTGGTTCCAACTTGCACTTCAAGATCAACCATAAGCTTTTTATTCCACATTGCTTCACATGTGGAAAATGCTAGTCCTCAATATTCAGCCTCCATGGATGAAAGTGCAACAATAGGTTGTTTCTTCGAGATCCATGTGATAGGTTTTCTTCTTATCATGAACTCGTAACCTGAGTTTGATCTCCTATCTTCCTTCAAACTTGGCCAATTAGCGTTGCTAAAGCCTTTGACCTGCAATTCTTCACCAAACTTGTAAAACAAAGCTTCATCAATTGTACGCTTTATGTATCTCAACACTCTTCTTGCTGAATTTAAATGTTCGCTTGTCGAAGCTTGCATAAACTGAGAAAGTACACCAACAACATAAGATAGATCAGGTCTTGTAATGTTCGCGTAGATTAATGATCCTACAATGCTTTTGTATGTTGTTACATCTTCCAATAGTTCTCCATCATTTGACAAAATCTTTGTATTTGTGTCCATGGGTTGAGTAAGTGGTTTGCATCCACTTATTCCAAATTTGAAAAGAACATCCAACAGGTACTCCCGTTGCATCAAGAAAATGTTACCTTTCCCATAAACAACTTCAATTCTTAAAACATATTTCAGCTCTTCGAGATAAAAAATTTTAAACTCCTTAACAAGATTTTTTTTGATATCTTTAATCCTTGTAACATCATTGCTTGTTATGATGAGATTATCAACATATATGCAGATATATACCTCTCTATTCTCTTCCTTCTTCATGTACAATGAAGGATCTTCACTACTTCGGTTGTATTCTCACTTAGTTAGACACTCTACCAGTCTATAATTTAATGATCATGGTGCTTGCTTCAAGCCATAAAGTGCCTTCTTCAACTTGCAAACAAAATTTGGATGTTTTTCATCTACAAATCCATGTATACCTCTTCTTGTAGTTCTTCATCGAGAAAACCATTTTTTATGTTGAGTTGGTATAATGGCAATCTCCTTGAAGCACTGATTGCTATTAAAGTTCTAAGTGTTCCCATCTTTGCAATCGAGCTGAAAAAATTCATCATAATTTATGCCTTGTGTTTGTTTAAATCTTTTGGCAACCAATCTAGCTTTATGTCTAGCTAGTGAACCATCAGCATTCCTCTTTACTTTAAACATCCATTTGTTTGGAACAATCTTCATACCTTCTTTCTTTCGCATTAGCTTCCAAGTGCGATTATTTTTAAGAGCTTTGATCTCCTCTTTCGTAGCTTGTGTCCATTCCTTAACTATTGTAAATCAGCCTATGAGTTGGATACCCTGTCCATGAAGATATTCTTTCATTACCTTTAGAGATTTGCTTCTTTAACCCTATTCAACTTTACCTTCAGAGTAATTACCTCTTAATATTTTTCTTCACTTGCATCTATCTCTTTGTTTGGAGTAGCAGTTGCTTCTTCAACTCTACTATAAGCTGAATTTGGAGACAAATAATGACTTGCAATTCGCTCTCTTGATGTTGATGTAGATTCCTCTGGACTTGAAATCTTTGTGCTCAACTCCTGGACTTCTCTTTGATTAGTTCTTGCATAATCATCATAATCTTCTTCAAGAACATTTTCCTTTCCTTTATCTTCATGCCATGGTCTTAGTTCATCATAGACCACATCTCATGAGACTCTTATTTCCTTTTTTGTAGGGTTGTAACACTTATATATTTTTTTTCTTCGTCGTGTAGCCAATGAAAATGCATTTTTTTTACCTTGGCTCCATCTTTGTTCTAACTTTTTTGTGGAATGTGAGCAAAGTAAACACATCCAAAAACTTTGAGGTGTGTAAGATCAAGTTTCTTACCAGAATATACCTCCTTTGATGTCAAGTGATGTATTCCCAATGTTGTGCACCTATTCATCAAGTAAATGGCAGTTGTGGTAGCTTCAACCCAATAACACAATGGTGCCTTCATCTCATTAAGCATGCATCTTGCAACTTCAGTGAGTTGCCTAGTTTTTTCAACTACTCCATTTTGTTGAGGTGTATACCTACAAGTAAACTTCCTTTTGATCCCATTCTCTTGTAGAAAATAAAAAAAAACTTTGGAGAAGTATTCCAATCCACCATTAGACCTTAAGGTTTTGATAGAACCTCCTGTTTCTTTTTCAACTTGAGTTTTGAATCTCTTGAATATAAAGAACACATCTGATTTTTGCTTCATACAAAACAACCATACTTTCTTGAGTGATCATCAATGAAGGTGACAAAAAATCTATTATCATCCATTGATGCCTCTTGGGTAGGTCCCCGTACATCCATATGTACCAAGTACAAGACATTTCTGGTCACATAATTGCTCCTTTTGAATGGTTTCCTTGTTTGCTTTCCTACTTGACAAGCTTCACAGAACTCATGTAGTCCAATGCTATTAAATTTTGGAAGATCTCTTAACACTTCATGTTTGCTCATGTCCTTTAGCTTTGGAATGTTGATGTGTCCTATTCTTTTGTGCCATAAGTCCAGCTCTAAAATCTTCTTGTTCCCAAATTAAATGCACATGACATTTCCATTTGGATGTTGGACGTACATCCTTGCCTCTCTTCTACCTTGAGCAATGACCTTGAAACCTGCCTTTGGATTCTTTATGAAGCACCCTTTCTCATTGAATATGACATGATAACCCTTCTCTACCATTTGTCCTACTGAAATCAAGTTCTTTGAAATTGTAGAAACCTGAAGAACATTAGATACTACCTTTGCTCTACTTGTATCTCTAATATGTTCAATCATGTGTTGGGTATCATCACCTGTTTCAAAACATCCTTTTCTAGTTGGTACCTATAGACTAGCGAACAAACTCTCTTGGCATGACATATGGTTACTACAACTTGAATCAATGTACCATTTTTTTTTCATCTTCGTAAGAGCTTCTATACACATGTCTCATTGCAAGTAATGTGTCCTTGCTTCCTTCACTTGAGGTGCTTGCATAGTTACTTTGACTCCTTTGATTGCGTCCATCTTTTCTTCCATATTTCAGCCAACAACCACTAGAATAGTATCCTAATTTACCACAATGATAGCATGTTATGGCTATATATGAATTATAGGAGCCTCAACCTCTTCCTCTACTTCTACCTCGACCTCTTCCTTGTGTGTTGGCATTTGATCCATCCTTATTGTCTTACAAACTATTTTGATTGTAGTTGGAGTTGTTGTGACATCTTCCTTTTCCTCTTGAGTTCCTTCCTTTACCTCAATCTACATATGACATTTGGTTGTGTTTGTCCTTTCCTTTGGAGCCACCAAAGTTAAGATCTTCTGAGACAAGATGAGGGATTAGTTGTTCAAAACCTGGATATGCATCTTTCAAGTTAATGGAGGTTATAAAAGGATTCCATCTTTCATGTTCTCTCCATCCATTGAGAGTACAACATACAAGGTCTTCATCTTCAACTATTGTGCTAATAGAATCCAAAGAATCACTTAGCTTCTTAATCTTCAAAGTATATTCAACTATGGATTGACTCTAACTTTTCTTGATTGTGTTCAACTCATTTTTTAGTTGAAGTTTCCTAACTTTTTTATTTGTTGAATAAATACTTTCAAGAGCTTCCCAAGAATCCTTAGCTATTACTAGATGTTGAATGCCCTACCATGGCATTAGTAATGATGTGAAATAAGGAACATGAATCTCCTATTCCTCTCTTCCCATTCTTTTGCTTGCCTCCTTTGGACTTCGGTGATTGTAGCTTGACTGATTTGAGGTTGAGCATCATATCTGCTCATGATACCCCACAAACATTTGCCCATTAGGTAGTTGATCATTCTAAACTTCCACACATGATAGTTATCCTTATCCAATTTCTCTACTTGTTGACCCAACTCGACCATTGATGACTATTTGAGAGTTACCTCGAGTGGTTATATCGTCCTTTGCTCTTCAGATTGTGAAGCTCCCCCTTGATTTGTAGCTCCTCTTTTGCTTTTCTTCAACTCTAACCTTTTTGTTGAAGGTCTCGCACAAATTTTTCTCTAATACTAGCTATGGAGAATGAGTTGTTTTCATATCCTCAACAAGAAGTGTGTAGTGAACCCTTGTAGGTCAAGCACTTGGACAAGCAACTACACCTTAGATTGCTTGCTACTCTCAACTGAAAACTCAAATGGATATGTGAGTTTGACCATGAAAATAGACAAACAGATCTTTCCAAGAAGCTATAAATCACTCATTTGGATAAGTTTTGGTTAGAAAACTCAATTGACAAAAATAGACTACCTGTCTAGATTGATATGTTGAAGAACTAGACTTCACTTTCATATTGATAACTCAAAAAATATAGATCCTTTGAAGGAGATATTGAGATAGAGAAACTAAACAAGAAAATATTTCCAAAAAGCTAAAAATCATGCAATTTGGATAAGTTTTAGTCGAGAAACTCAACTGACCTAAATAGATTACTTGTCCACATAAGTATGTTGAAGAACTAGACTTCAGACTCATACTGATAACTTAGAGAATATAGATCCTTTGATGTAGATTTAAACAAAGAAATTACACAAGAAAAGCTTTCCAAGAAGCTAAAAATCATGTAATTTGGATGAGTTTTGGTTGGGAAACTCAATTGATAGACTACATTGATAACTTAGAGAATATAGATCCTTTGATGTAGATTTAAAAAAAGAAATTACACAAGAAAAGCTTTCCAAGAAGCTAAAAATCATGTAATTTGGATGAGTTTTGGTTGGGAAACTCAATTGATAGACTACTTGTCTACACAAGTATGTTGAAGAAATAGATTTCACTCTCGGACTAATAATTCATTGAACATAAAAGCGGTGAAGGAGATATTTGAGATAGAAAAAGTAAACAAGATAAGCTTTCCAATGAGAGTTTAAATGCAAAAAATGGTTACATACACACTGAGATATGAGCCTCACAACATGATTGTGCACAAAGTGATGTGCGGCTAGAAAGAGTCTACGAGAAGACAAAACGACAAAATGGCTTCTAAGATTTAATCCGACGATTGAGGGCTCTTGCCTCTTTCTCTCCTTGTTGAGAAAGTGCTCCCGCTCCAATTTTATAGCCAATGAGCATGTGAAGAAGTTTGTGCCTTCTTCTTAAGTCACCACTTTCATTTGATTGCCCACTACATGCCACTCACTATAGCACAAATCTTGTATCTTTTATTCATCATGAAGTATGATAAAAAATGTCTATCTTATCATGGATCAGCCATGAATGTGTCCTTTGGAGCTGAGACCAAAGGCTGAAATAGAAGGTGCCATTTTCATGAGAGATGGTAAGGATTTGAAGGATCAGTGATGTATGATAAAAAACATTTATTTCAGTTCAAGGATCAATGACATGTGATAAAAAACATCTATCTTGGCATGGATTAGCCATGAATGTGTCCTTTGGAGCTGAGACCAAAGGCTGAAATAGAAGGTGCCATTTTTGTGAGAGATGGTAAGGATTTGAAGGGAGATTCTCTGACATAAATGTTAATGTCCAAATTTTTATTGGTCAATACCATAGAAGTCCCCAAAAAGCAATATTTTTCCAAAGGGCCCTTCTTGAGATGAAAATTTCAATATCAACAATTACACATATAGAAAATTTCTTTGTTTCTTTTGAGTAGATTTCTCTAGAAATTTTGAAAATAACATACATTAGTGGATTACTTTAAGCACGAGGAATTTGGGAAGCATTATTAATGAAGATTTAGTTAAAAAATATTGCATTTTGGATTTTGTTTGCAGATAAATGTGCAAGCCATCAATTCGAATCAGAATGGCAATGGTACATAGAGTGTAGAAATTCTATAATGCTGATTATTATGCCTCTACAAGATGGATACATTTTTAGCATCATACCAATGACCAATATAAGCTTTTTTCTAAACAATCGAAATATGTTTTTTAAGTACTTGCTTTTAAAATTTGTTCTTTGGTCTCTTGGAAGTATACATGCTATTCATTCATGTCACTTATCAATTGCTTCATACAAAATGACTACCTTAATGGAACTATTACTATTAATCAATGAAAGGAGTCAAGATATAACACCTAATTTATCCAAAGCTTGGAGGTTTGATATTGCAATCTACTCTCTTGATAACTTGAGTTGATTGGAAAGTACAATAATGAATGGATTCGCAATCGTGGGACTCCCTGAATCCCACACAAGAAGGGGTTGAATGTGTAGCACCTATTAGGAATGAATAGAACTTGAAGGCTTGCTAAGGGTAAGGGTGTCTAAAGGTTCCACTCATTCCCGAAGGGGTTTGGTTTTACTTCTCACCACCACATGTGGATGAGGCATGTTCTACCAAACACAACTCATAGTGCTTGAACTCATGGCTTCCCCAAGGGAGGCAAATGATTGAGCTAGTGAAGCTAGCACTAATGGACATTCTATCCAAAATTTTTGCTCATAATTATATTCAATGTTTGATTAGTATGAATGCTAGTGATAACCACACATGTGCACAAGCGATAAACCATTTTCAAAGGCCTATCAAGTTCACAACAACATACACAATAACAAAAGCCTACATGTGCTATGATTGTTCAATTATATTGGATGCATGATTTGGATGTATACATATCATTGTGATATCTTAGCATTGTCTATCTATGTAACAAAATTAATGTGCACTTTCAATGGGAATTATATTGTTTTCTTGATCACTATGTCATGCTGGGTTAATGGTTATCTATTCTATTAGTTTGACTTCTCTACTATTCTAACTTGTAACTAAGATTTTTTTATATAAGTTATTCTTTGGATTTTTGGTTGCATACGTTGAACTACCATTCATATCAAATTGGTACTACCAAATTTTAACAAAGTAGATAAATTTAACAAAGAAGGTTCTTGGAGGAGTACCAAAAAAAAAGGAATAAAAAGAGATAAATTTTATTAAATTTAATCATAATTTAGTCTTGTCTTGTTTTGCGGCGTTTTTGCGCAAAACCATTTTGGACAATTTAATCATATATTAGAAATGGGTGATATGGTTTGGTAGGTCTTAGTTTTCAATATTGTCTGCTCAATCTCTAAATACTTTATTTTCTTGCATAGAGTTTTCAATATTGGTATTGTTGATTGAAATAATAACTGGGTGCTATGGATACACCTAATTTTGGATAAGAATGTACTATTGGTGATGAGCTACAATGTCTATTGAGTTACAATGTGTTAGAAAAAATGTTGGAGTGTAATATTTTAATTGGGCATGTTTTGGTATTTGGATAAACTCTAATGATAATGGTCTAGTATGATCATTCAAATATAAAATACAACTAATTTTGAGCCTACAAATTTCACTTAGTATTTTCATTTGATTGATCTGATAATTTCACTTGAAAGACATTGGCAATCATTAGCTACTTCAAATTTGAGTGTGACTTAGTGCCTTGGATATCAACATATTTTGGTATGGATTTCCTCTAAAGCTACTTTATCACGATCATTTTCTTTAACGTGATATTGGAGCTTTCTTTTTCACCATCATTTTCACATAAATATGGCACAATAGATGTCAACTTACTCTTATAATGTAATCATATCGACAATCTCATGAAAAGAAGGATTCTTGAATTATTGTGTGGATAATGATCCTATCTATGCACTTTTGGTGAAGCAATTTTCATTTGGTCTTTAGCCTTCCTGAAATTAAACAAAAGCTCTAGTATTTGGAGCACGTTTATAAAGCGATGCTTTTAGTCCTAACATTCTTTTTTTTGGGGGGTCCTTGAATGACAATAAAAAAATTACTTATGGTTTCCTATTTAATTTTTATTTGGAAAATTTCTACTACAATTATTAAGATGGGAGATGTATACCTTTTCAAATATCTCTATTCATAGAGTTAATAGATTATATCCTTTTGTTTGTCTCTTTTTGAAACTCCAATGATTAATAACACAAATTTTGATGATATTGGAGAAAGAACTAGTCGTTTGACACATGATTGTTGAATGTTCAAGAAATATGCTAGTGTGGAAATATCATTATTATGAATTGCTTGCGCTTCATTTTGAGCTTTTACTATTAGAAAATTCACTCAGAAATGATACTATTTTATTGATTCTAATAAAATATATAATGGAAATATCATTGTTGCGTTACCTGGATACTAATTGGTGAGATGAAATTAGTGTCTTTCCACCATTGGTGAGATGAATGTAGTGTCTTTCCACACAATTGAATTTTTTGCTATGTTCCTTTGTTTCTCATCATCTTAGTGAGAAGTTTGAATAACTAATTACAATTGAATGTTTCATTTGGGACTAGGTATAAATAACGTTTTGAGGTAGGATTGTTGGGCATGATAGTGGTTTTCCTTAAACTTATCATTCCATTATCTAAATTGAGAATAACTTATTTTATTTGGTTCGTAAATGTGGAGTGGTCATTAATGTGTAAAGGTTTTTGAATCCCTAGTTTTATGGACATTGCTTCTTTGGAAATATATGGGTTGTAGTTGGATACCCATCGCCATCTGGTTGATGAGTTGTTAAACTAGCCACTCTGAGAGACCATGAGGCTATTTGTCATGGAAAAAGGAAACCATCCCAAACCTCAAATTCCATGTGACTTTCTATATCTCATTATTGGTTTAGAATTTGGAAAAAAAATCCGAATTTATCATGGAGCTATTCCTAAGATTGACTATCTATTTCCCTAATTTTGGCATCCAAAGGTCTTGTTTTGACTTGATGATATCATCAATGACATCATCAATTCATAACCACCATTGTTGAACCACCCTTGAAAGATGAATGGAAGACAACATTTCGAACAAGGTACATGCATTTTGAGTATATAGTTATGCCATTCGATCTTACAAATGCTTCAATCATCTTTTAGCATATGATAAATAATCTCTTTCAAGAATATCTAGATGATTTTGTGGTGATTTATCTCAATGATATCTTGATATTCTCCAAAAATCTTGAGGATCACGGATGCCTCATAAAGATAGTTCTAGAGAAGTTAAGAGAAAATGTTTATATGCTAAATTGGAGAAGTGCTCTTTCTATCAAAGAAAAGTGTATTTTTTAGGGTACATTGTCTCAAAGAAAGGAATATTAATGGACCCTAAGAAGATCGAGATAATCCTTGATTAGCTACCACCTTCATGTGTTCAGGATGTACAATGTTTTCTAGAGTTCGCCAATTTTTATAGGATATTCATCATAGATTACTCCAAGATAGTGACTGTAAGGGATTGAACTCACAACCTCTTGGTTAGGAATGTGATGGGCTAACCACTTGCCCCAAAAGCCATGGTTGAGGATTACTTCCTAATCCTCTCTCTTAGAGCGTGGTTCAACCATCTCCTACTAGGATTATGTTACAGTGACACCTCTTACAAAGCTTACAAAAAATGCAAAATTCTCATGGACCAAAGAAGTAGAAGAAGCCTTCTAGACCTTGAAATCAGCATTCACCGCTGCTCCAATTCTATTCCATTTTGATTCTACCAAGCCTTTCTTTCTAGAGACAAATGTTCAAACTTTGTCATAGGGGTCATTCTATCCCAACATGGAGATGATGGCACCCACATCTAGTTGCATATCATTCAAGGAAATTATCTGGTCTGGAGATTAATTATGAAATCCATGATAAAGAACTTCTTGCGATAGTGGATGCATTTGATACCTGACATCACCATCTAGAAGGAGCATATCATAAAGTTACTGTATATATAGATCATAAGAATTTAGAGTACCTTATGAACACGTGAATCCTCAATAGAAATGGATGAAGTAACTTTTATCTAGGTTCGACTTTGTGATCACATACTTTCTAGGATGCCAACAATGTCCATCAGATGCCTTGTTAATAGGATCTTATCTTGCACCAGAGAAATCCAAAGAGGCCTTTGATCAACAAGAGAGTGTATTACCCAAGCCTGAACATCTCCACTTAGCAACTATCTCTTCAAGCCATCATGAATATTCAGCCTTGACTCATTTGATTCGTAAGACTCTACCACATGATGAATTGTTTTGTAACATCAAGAAGAAAATTCAAGAAGGAAAAGTTCAAGAAGTAAATGAGTTTCAAGAAAAAGGATGGGTTACTATTCTATATGAACCTATTGTATGTCCCTTCAAGAAAGCCCTAATTCAAGTACTTCAACAACATCATGAAATATTGATATACACTGAGGACCACCAAGGCACTTTTTTCCTTCTTTAGGAGGTTTTTTCCCTTGGCTTGTATATACATCTATACCCCTAATGTCACTTATCTTTGTACATCCACTTGGTAATACATTTACTATTGTGTGTTGTGATCCAAGCTTATTCTTCTTCCTTGTGCTTTTTGTATGCTTCCACAACCCTCAAACTCCAACAATATCAGAGTAGGTTGTTGCTTCATCTAGGGTGTTGTCAACTCCCATCTAGTCACAATCTCATAATCACATAAAAATTGGTGAGCATACTTAGGGCAAATCGTAGTGCTTGTGTAGGCAGTTACATTATTTTATGCCAAACATATATATAGGTGTTGGTTAGCTAGTACAAGCACCTCAAAGTCTTCTACAGATTTAGCAAAGCTCAACATAATAGTTTTGATCAACTTTTTGAGATATAGTCATTTCTTTGCATCAGGGTATTTTACTCAGTGGCCACATGTGAAAGCAATGATGTATTCCGTATGTTGGCTATTGAGGACAAGTTGAATGGTACCAATTACCCATTATGGGCATATATGATGCATCATGTATTGGTGGCAAAAGGGGTGTAGAATATAGTTAAACATTTTGAAAAACGACCTACTACACCTACAAATACAGTTATTGAAGGTGATGCAAATGGTGTTGAAGATGATGATCTTCAAATTCCTGTTCATGTTGCGATTTCTGTTGCACCTACTCTTGAGCAGCTTTAATGGGATGATAGAGATGCTCAAGCATATGCATTGATAGCTTTGTATGCCAAACATGCCATTATCCCTCATATGTGCTCTTACAAAAGAGCAAAGGATGCATGGGATACACTTACCACTTTATACCATGCAAGAAATGAGGCTACTTACCGTCAAAAACACTTGGAGAGTGAGCCTATAAATGAAGGAGACTCTATAGATAGTTTTTTGACAAAGATCAAATATTTGAAAGAGGAGTTGATTTTTTCGACGAAGTCTTTCCAGAGAGGCCACTTGTGCAGAACATTCTTAATGGTCTTCCATATGCATCTCAAATTTTTTCTTATACTCTTTGGTTGATGATGAGAGGCAATAAAAATGCCTTAACATTTGAGGAGTTAGTCTTTGTTTTGTTGGAGAAAAAACAGTTCACGCAGAACACGTCCATTATGCATGTCGTAGATCAAGCTTTTTTAGCTAGCCAGAAGGGCAAAGGAAAGTGGAGCTTATCTACTAGTACGCAGAAATTTTCTAATGTTGCATAGTCGAAGAAGGAAAACAAAATGAGAAGAAAATAGGAAAGCAAAAATCATTCTGTAAATACTGTAAAGGAAATGATCATGTCATAAAGAGTTGTCCAAAATTGAATGCAAAAGAGGAAAATAAAAATGAGGTTAGAATGGTTGTTATAGAGGCATCTACACCTAAAACAAAGTCTATTAATCATGTGTAGAATGAAGAATGTGCATTTACTACTATTTGCAGCTATGACCCATCTTCTCATGAACATTGTGTATTTGCAGTAGTCTAAGATGTTTGGTACGTTGATAGTGGGGCTAGCAAACATATTACGTCCCAACGTAGTTTCTTCAATTCACTTAAGCGTGCCCCTACAAGCAACATTGTCACATGCGCTAACAGATCCTCTTATCCTATAATGGGAGTTGGTAAGATCATTTTGACTACCCCCGATGGTAGTTCTTTCACATTGTCACATGCTTTGTTTGTGTGAGGGATCAAGTAAATTTTTTTGTCAGTTTTAGCATTAGCCAAGATCAGCTTGGTTGGATAAATTGTTGATGCTAGATGTACAATTCATGGTCTGTCAAATGGCGATGCTATTGTTGCTTCTGGCATTTTATGTCATGGGTTGTATAAGCTCATAGACTATGCAAAATCTATGAATGATTCAACATGTGCAGTACAAGATTCTTAGGCTATCTCAAATGCAAAGCTTTGGCATGTACGCTTTGATCATCTGGATTTTACTAGTTTTCTATGTCTGCAAAAATATGAAAAGGTGTCCTCTCTACTCAAACTTGAGGCACCTGGTAAACGTATCTATGAAGGTGCATTCCTCCTTCCCAAAAGATGCTTCAGTTAGAGATACTAAAAAATTGTAGCTTCTTCTTAGTGATGTTTGTGGTCTTATGCAAACACCTTGTTTTGGGGAGTGCCTTTACTTCATGAATTTTATTGATGACTTTTCCAAGCGTGCATGGTTGTATCCATTGAAAGCAAAGTTGGAAGTGTTTACATGCTTCAAATTTTTTTTGGTTTCCATTGAAAATCTATCATGTGAAATGGGCACCCTCCGTTCTAATCGAGGGGGGAAATACATGTCTTCTGATTTGAATCTATTTTTGTCTAGATGTGGGATATAACATTAGTGGACAATGCCATATACACCTCAATAGAATGGAGTTATCAAAAGAAAGAATAGGTCTCTCATGGAGATGGCGAGGTTGTAACACTTGTGTTCCTCGAGTAGCTTTGATGTGAACCTTTTCCCTATACATGGGAACTTTCTACTCTAGTGTTGACTAGAGGTTTTTTTCCCCATGTTACCACATACACGATTCACTCATATGTGATAATACTTTGTACTTAGGGATATTATTCAGCTCTTACTTCAGTTCAGTTCATCATCAATAAAGAGAGCTATTCTAGCCATCTATTCTTTGTGTATCTTGCTACATTTGTGTTCCTTGTGTGTGCTTCTTGTGTGTCTCTCACACTTCTACACACACCTAATAGTCATAATCACAACTAGTCCAACTCCTTCTCAAGTTTTAGTTTTTTGCATTGAGGTGCATGTGCACTTTTAATAGTGCAAATCGGCTTCGTTATCACTATGTGAGAGAGCACTGTCAGACATTGATCCACAAGGATCAGTGCATGTGATCCACAGGGATCATTGATCCATAGGGATCATTCCATATGATCCATAGGGATTAGTCATGTGTGTGAGGGACAAGGAACAGCTAGCCAAAGTCCCACGCTCGAGGGATACCCTAAGGTATTTTGGTAGTAATGGGAGTACTTGGGTAGTAATGGGAATAAGTGTTGCATGATGGCCACATGTTCACACTAGACTATTCCACATCATTGCTATTTTTAGAGTATACCATTGCTATTTTTAGAGTACAAGAGGGTATATATGGATGGGAGGAGAGTCACACACACATCATTCAAGCGATTTCCAACAAGCGCCTTCATGTAGGAGATATTGATCTGGTATATGTTCCTACACACGATAATGTGAAAGACATATTCACCAAAGTTCTTCCACAGGAAAATTTTGAAGCCTTTTGCAAAACATTAGGCTTATTACCTAGTGGGGATTGATCTCTCACTCCTTGTATGTGTTCACATGATTTGCTCCAAGGGAGTTTGCTAAACTTATGTGTTCCTCGAGTAGTTTTGATGTTAGCTTGTTCCCTATACATTGACACTTTTTACTCTAGTGCTTGCTAGAGGTTTTTTCCCCATGTTATCACATACACGATTCATTCATATGAGGTGGTTCTTTGTGCTTATGGAAATTATTCAGCTCTTACTTCAGTTCATTTCATTGTCAATATAGAGAGTTATTCCATCCATCTATCTTCTCCACGTGTCTTGTTGCATTTGTGCTACTTGTGTGCACATCTTTTGTGTCTCTCACACTTCTACACACACCCGATAGAGGTGTATGGTCAAAAGTCAGACTTTACCACATAGTTTCTGGCTTGAAGCTATTATGTGTGCAACATATGTACTTAACATGTGTCCCACCAAAGCACTGTAGTCTATCACTACATATGAGGCTTGGCATGGTCGTAAGCCATCTGTTGCTCATGTGCGTGTCTTTGGTTGTCTAGCATATGCATTAGTGCTTGAACAACAATGCAAGAAATTGGATGACAAAGTAGTGAAATGTATTTTTGTTGGATACAGTTCTAAAAGCAAAGGCTATTGTCTATAACATCCATAGAATAAACACATCTTGGTTAGCCCTAATGTTGTTTTTGTGGAAGATGCAATTTAACCATTACTTTCATGCACTAAGAAGACATCACTTAGCTCTTTTTATAGGTGGACAATCAAGTGTTTGTCCAAATGAGGCAATTTCTCAACCTTTGCAGCTTTCACATGATGATGCAAATCATTCCATTTTTTATGTAGATTTACATGATGCACTTGATCAAATGACTGATATAGAGACGATGCCTAAATGGTTGGTGCAGACTTTGTGAGATAGCAAATTATATGCATCTCTTCCATATCGTACTCATTCAAGCTCTCATTATGCTTCCTTTGCATCAAATTCCTATTCAGTGGCTTCCTTTAGTATTTTTTATGAGAATGAACTTGTTTCTTTGGATGAAGCACAAAATTTAGAAAAATGGATGGCTACTATGCAATTAGAATATGATGGTATTATGAAGAATGGTTTTTGGTCTTTATGTGATTTTCCTCTAGGCAAAAATGTCATTGGCACTAAATGGGTATACAAGTTGAAATGTAAGCCTAATGGAACAATTTACAAGTATAAGGCTAGGCTTGTTACAAAAAAATTATGATCAAGAGAGAGGCATTGATTTTTATGAGACCTTTGCACCCACATGCCAAATGACCAACCGTCCGTAGCATTTGTGCACTTACAACTCATTATGGTTGAAATGTCAATCAGTTCGACATTCAAACTTCATTTTTGAATGGTGGCTTACATGAAGAAGTATATGTATTTCAACCCCATGGGTTTGTATAGAAAGGGCATGAAAAAAATGTATGTACATTAAAAAAAGACATTATATGGCTTGAAAAAAGCACTACATGCTTGGTATGAAAACATACATGCCTATTTGATTGCACATGGCTTTGAGAACAGTCCAACTGAAAGCATCTTATATGTTAAGGATGCAAATGGTGTACTTCTGATCATTATTGTGTATGTTGATGAAATTTTCTCATTATTCCCAATGAGAAGAACGTTGTTGAATTTAAGGCTCATTTGCATGCCTCTTTCATATTTGGGGCATTCACATCATTATTTGGGCAATCAATTTATGCACGTTGATGGCAAAATAGTTTTGTGTCAAACAAAATATATTGACACATTATTGCAATGTTTTGGCCTTATGGTAGAATAGTTGTCAAACAAAATGTATTGACACATTATTGTAGTGTTCTGGTCTTGAAGTGTGCAAACCTATTGCCACCCCTATGGAAACATGTTTATGGTTGAGTCTTCATGATGTTGGAGATGCATTTGATGTTGTTCTCTATCAACACGCTATTGGATGCTTGATTTACTTATGCATAACATGGCCTAATATTTAGTTTGTTATCTCTCAAGTGAGCAGGTTTATGCATTGCCTAGATCTCAAGCATTGGTAGGCAGTCAAGTGCATCTTTTGCTACTTGAGTGGTACTCGACTACTTGGATTGTTTTATCCCAAGGGGGATCATTATCACTAGATTTAGAGGAACCCTATGTTTCATGCTCGCACAAAGCACATTGAGGTGCATTATCATTATGTCAGGTAGAGGTTCTCTACAAGAGAGATCAGTTTGGCATATGTGCTCACACAACATAACATTGTAGTTCTTTTCAAAAAGGCTCTGCCTCAAACAAGTTTGAAGCTTTTTGCAAAGCTTTGGGCTTACTTCCTTTTGTGGATTGATCTCTTTCCACATAGCTTGTCACTTTGTTATACATAAGTGCTAGCTCCTTGTTCATTGCATCACTTCTAAGAGGATTTGTTGATATATTTTGGTAGTGATGTGTGTGAAGACATCTAGGAGCACCAGGGCACTTTTTTCCCTCTTTAGGAGGTTTTTTCCCCCTCGGCTTGTATATACACCTATAACCCTAATGATTCACTTATCTTTGTACATTCAAATGTTATTACATTCAATATTATGTGTTGCGCTCCAGGCTTCTTCTTCTTCTTCCTTGTGTTGTTCATGTGCTCCCACAGACCTCAAACTCTAACATGACAACCTTGTAGAAGGACATTTTGGAGTGAATAAAACAATGGAACTCATATCAAGGGATTTTTGGTGGCCTCAAATGTGGAAGGAAATCAAAGAATATATCCAAATGTGTGACACTTGCAATGGATCTAAGGGGCCATGACATAAACCTCATGGCCTTTTGCAACCTTTACCTATTCTAGAAAGGCCGTGGTGCTCATTATGTATGGATTTGACCACAGATCTACCAAGATCAGATATGCATGATGCCATTCTTGTTATAGTGGATGGATTTGCAAAGGTGGCACACTTCATTCCAACTACCTAGTCAATCACAGGTGAAGCCACTGCTAGTGAACCATGGATTTTAGATAGTGGAGCTTCTTGCCATATGACCAGTAAAAAGGATTGGTATAGTTCCCTAGTGCCTCTGTGGGAATCCATCAATGTAGTGGTGGGAAATGACTCCAAGTGTCCAGCGAAAGGAACCGGAACCATCTCTTTTATCACTTCTCCAGGTGTTGAGAAAAAGTTATCCGATGTTCTCCATGTACCTACACTTAAAAGAAATTTGTTGTCGATTTCTGCAATAACAGATCGTGGACTCGAAGTTCCCTTCAATAAGAGTGGTGCAGAAATCATGGATTCATCAGGTAATGTAGTAGGTAAAGACATAAGACGTGATAACTTATATGAACTAAGTGCCTTAACTGCTACAGAAGATAAAGATGTAAGCGGGTTATGGCACCACCATTTAAGCTCTACCTTGAGAGCGCACAGGTGGACAACGCCATCATCTTTGTACTTGTTGTTAGTAGAAAATTGTTGAGATTCTCCTATATCTGTTATCTTCTCTGCTACTACTCCTGTGTTATATTGTGTAACTATTGTCTTACACAGACTTTGAGCGATAGCAAATTAGATGCACCTTTGTCATATTGTAGTCATTCACATTCTCATAGTGCTTCTTTTGCATCAGAGTGCTATGCTATGGCTCTCTCTAGTCTTTGTGATGAGAATGAGCCTGTTTTGTTTGATGAAGCACAAAATTTAGAAAATTGGATGGCTGCTATGCAATCAGAATATGATGCTATTATGAAGAATGGTACCTTGTCTTTATGTGACTTGCCTCGTGGCAAGAAGGCCATTGGCACCAAGTGGGTATACAAGTTGAAGCATAAGAGTGATGCAATAGTTGATAGGTATAAGGCTAGGCTTGTTGGCAAGGGTTATGTTAAGGAAAGATGCATTGATTTTGATGAGACTTTTGCTCCTACATGTTGAATGACTACTGTTCATAGCGTATGTGCACTTGCAGCTCATCATGGTTGGAACATACATCAGTCGGACATTAAACGTGCATTTTTGAATGGTGACTTGCATGAAGAAGTGTATGTTTTTC
>CM035431.1:148132391-148135330 GCA_020310875.1 Ceratopteris richardii
CATTATCTTCTTGACAGAGACACACGAGAGCCCGGGGAGGAGCCTACCGAGGATTGAGGGCTATATGTGGGAGTCAGCTCACCGCCGCCAGATGAGACAGCACACCACACGGGGATCAGGAGGAGTAGCCGTGCTCTATAGACAGTCGTTACAGCACAGGGTACAGGCGGTAGCCAGAGACCCAGAGGCACGTTTCATGTGGATACGCTTGCGGCTATCAGAGGAGAGAGCAGCGTACTTCGCCGTATGCTATATTGCCCATTGGTTCACGCTTCACACATTCCCCTGAGCAGCTATCAGGAGGGAGGGACCAGACACCACATCGCCATATGATTGCCTCAGTGACACGATTATGGAGTATACCGGGATGGGTGAAGTCTTCCTTGCAGGAGACTTCAATGCCCGCACTCAGAGCCACCAGTGTGATATCTACGACTTTGACGACCCTGAGATGCTTCGTACCATAGAGGACATGCCTACACTCAGAGCCTCAGCCGACACCGCCACACCCACCTTATATGGCAGACACTTACTCCAGATGGGAGCAGCACACCGTCTCGTTATATATAATGGGATGGAGAGCTGGCCCGCCTCGCGCGGTCTCACCTGCATTCCACCCACGACACCACAGGGGGGGCAGTGTGGTGGTAGACTATGTTATCAAACCTCCGGAGGCGACACATCTGATCACCTCATTCACTATCCCACCCTTACCGATTGGAGCTGATCACGCATATCTTGCCCTATCCATTCGCGGCTCACCATGCATACCCCACCCCGTCACCATACAGCCACGAGCCCGTACCACCATTCACTTTAGACATGAGCTAGCACATATCTATAGCTCCCATGTTCGAGAGCGCATCTACTCCCTTGATCCCTCTGCCTCCTTGGACACCCTCACCGCCCACTTCTCCTCGATCCTCCATACATCCGCTACTCTCAGCTTCCCATACACCACCCACAGCACTGCACATCCGACACGGCTGGGGCATACACCCCAGAATAGATGGTACGATGAGGAGTGTAGGCGACTACCGACATCTCAGAGCACAGAGTATCTTGGGATCCATCACAGAGAGGGAGGCACGACGACAGATGCGAGCCCTCACACGCCGGAAGCGGCGAGCTTTCGAGGAGCGACAGAGGCAGAGTTGATCGACCTTCTCATGAGTAGGGATTGTGCCACCGCGTGGAGGGCACTACGTGAGCCACGTCCACCTACACCCATAGCAGATCCTTCGACTTGGCACACCTACGCCCAGAGGTTATATGACGTCCCAGGACAGCCACCATTACCGATTCCTTCCACACCGCGTCCGGTGATATCCACCCTCTTCACAGCAGGCATGGTACGACAGGCCATCCATAGGTACAGCATGGCCGTTCTGCAGACCACACGGGGCTACAGGGAGAGCACTTATATACGCAGCACATGTAGTTTCCCACTTGATCGCCCATCTCTTCAACCGTGCTTTGGTTGAGGGATTACCCGACTCATGGACTATGCACCATTACGCCTATCCATAAGTCCAGCGATATGATGGACCCAGGGAACTACAGGACTATTATGATAGGCCATATCCTGGCCAAGATCTATGGGGCAGTACTAGAGGCAGAGCTCAGTACACACACTGAGGCAGCGGGGATCAGAGCACCGGCCAGGCAGGCTTCCGCCGCACTTTCTCCACCATCGACCACATCTTCGTGCTTCGTTGCTTGATTGAGAGCGCGAAGGCGAGGAAGCAGAGACTATACTGTTGCTTTGTGGATTTCCGCAAAGCCTTCGACATGGTCCCTCGAGAGAGACTACTACGGAGGCTCCAGGAGTTACAGCTTCCATCAGACATGCTATGGGCCATCCACGCTTTGTATGCACGAGTCACAGGCAGGGTACGCTGCCCCGGCGGTCTATCAGAAAGCCTTGTTAGCACCATTGGTGTGAAACAAGGTTGCCCTCTCTCACCCACTCTCTTCGGTCTCTACATCGACGAGATCACGGAGTATATACAGCGAGCAGGAGGGCGAGGAGGAGACCTCGGAGGTACGCCAGTACATATCCTATTATATGCTGATGACATTGTCCTGCTCTCAGAGTCACAGGAGGGGTTGCAGTCACATTTACAGGCGCTCGATACCTTTGCATGGAGAGAGGACTCACAGTGAACCTTGGCAAGACCAAGGTCATGATCTTCCATACCTCCAGGACAGTACGCCATCACGCCTCTTTCACAGCAGCTGGAGGACAGAGAGGTAGTGGACTCCTACGTCTACCTAGGTATCACCTCTCGGGCAGCACAGGGGTATTCTCCATGGCACAGGCTGCGAGAGATAGATTGACGCGAGGTTATGCGGCACTTGCAGGATTGGAGAGACGCTGCTTTCAGACACATTTTCAGGAGCCCGGACTAAGGGGTGGCTCTTTGACACTCTAGTGACACCCGCATGATGTACGCAGCAGCAATATGGGCACTAGGGATCACAGAGGCGATGTGGACGCAGATTGAGAGGCCCCAGATCACCATGATATCACGCTTGCTGCGCAGCAAGCCCTCCGTTCCACATGACATTATACGAGCTGAGCTTGGCACACCACCGATGCTAGTGGAGGCCCTCTTCCAGTTGGTGACCTTTATTCTGAGAGTCAGAGAGCTCCCCACTAGCCGACTCACCAGGCTTGCATTTGAGAGCTCTAGACATTTGGCAGAGACAGGGCATGAGAGAGTATGGTATGCACAGACTTACCGATGGTTAGCAGACCATGGCATGAGCATTACGGATCTCCCCCCTTTTCAGTATGACCTCTCTTCCCCCACATTACCCTCTCTCGTTCGGAGAGGAATAGGATCATCCGTCAGGACCTACTACAGATACACGTCAGGGAGACATGGATAGCACCACGGGGGGCCTTTCCCACAAGAGGCAACACTACAGAGAGC
>CM035431.1:148147830-148200330 GCA_020310875.1 Ceratopteris richardii
AGGCTTCGCGCAGCATCCCTAGACAAACTGTGAGCTCGTGCATCCCTTGATGGGGGTGCTGGAATTTTGAAATGAGGCCCGTCACTTCCTCCAATTCCAATTGGTGTATCCTCTGCTTCCAACCGGAGAGGCGTCCCTTCAATTTCACCCCACGTCATAAATGGTGATTCATCAACTCCTGGAGCTGGAGAAGGTGTTGCCACATAGCTATACCCAGCCGTTCCACCCCTGCCAAGAACCTTGTTAATCTCCTTCTCTGCTACTATATTTGGAGTTTTGCGCAGTTCTTCCAAATCATATTTCATCTTCAACTTCTCTGAGCCCGCAAGATTCCATGCAGAACGTGGAGTAACACCCAGCATTGGTGAATAAAGAGGAGCCGTAGCCTCATCTTCCTTGACTTTCCCATCAAACATATTTCCATGAAACCGAGTATTTCTGACATTAATCTCTTTGCTTAAACCCTTTAATCTGACTTCTTTTTCTTCTTCTGTCAGAAGGGCATCTTCCCTCTCAGAAGAATCATACATCAAAAGATTCTTCGCCTTGTAGCTCCACCCCAGCAATGTGCTCAGCGATTGATTAGAAGTCCCATAACCATCAGTAGGAAGAGTCCCTCGGTCTCCGATTCTGTCATGAGGAGATGTAAGTTCCTCGTCAGTGAGGAACTTGTACTTTTCTCGTCTTTTCTGATTGGTTTTTTCCAGTATTTTAGAGAAACTGGCGTTATCCTCGCTCGTGTATCTTTGAAGAAATTTGTCCAGCGACAGAGAAGTGTCGATCGAATCTTTCTCGGTTGCGTCCAATGGAAGTACGTCCTGACCTAAATCTCCACGGAGCGGTGTGTCAAGTCGTAATGAAGGAGAGGGGCTTCCCAATGACCGGGCGCTACCAAGGAATCCAGATGCCGGAGTGCAGGCTATAGACGATGCTGTTGGTGTGAGCCCTGCCGCAGCACAGGCCCTCGCTCTACGGCGCTGCATGATGTTCATCTGAGCATCTCTGATGACCATGGGATCCCCAGTTCGGACTGCTTCCAAAAATTCCAGACGATCCTGCAATTTAGGTATATCGGGAAAAAAGTCGCGCTCCACAATTTTCTCGATCGCAGCGACATACGAATCTTCGTCCAGGACTGTCACAGTGCGACGCTGGCGCTTGGGGAGCGGAGGCCTGCCAGACCCTGCAACAACGATGGAACCTTCGCCATATTCCGAGGATGGCGTTGAGAGGATGTGACGGGGAGAATGCCCTGGGGACGACAGCATATCTGCGCGTTTGCTGAATCGCTCGCCCAATCTTCTCACGCCCTCTTACTTGCAAGTACGCTCGCTCTCGCTGTTCTTCGCGTATCGGTGTTCTTCGCCGTTCTTCGCCTCAAGCAAATTACGAAGAATGTACTGCTGTGCTTGTAAGTTGTAAGCGCGTCCAACCTCGCCGCCGACCGCAGAGTCAGCAGGAAAGTTTTTTAAAGCTTCCGAAACCATGTAAATATTTTGAAAATCAAATATGCGTTTGCTTTTGCTTTGGCTTTCGATATTGGAAAATCAAATATGTGTTTGCTTTTGCTTTGGCTTTCGATATGGAAAATCAAATTAAATATTTTGAAAATCAAATATGCGTTTGGTTTAGCTTTGGCTTTCGATATGGAAAATCAAATTAAATATTTTGAAAATCAAATATCCGTTTGCTTTGGCTTTCGATATGGAAAATCAAATTAAATATTTTAAAAATCAAATATGCCTTTGGTATAGCTTTTGCTTTCGATATGGAAATTTAAGGTCTTTTTTACAAATACGGATAAAAAGCTGTTCGAATTTGAGAGAGGTGTGAAGTGGCAAGTTTTTTTTTTTTTAATGGAGGTTTGGGAGGCGCTTACTCCCGGTTTTAACTGTGAGATATAATTGTACATGTGAATGGACATCCATGGGACCTCCCATATCTCACAAAGCAAGGGTTAAATAAAATTACAACTCGTTACAATTGGTTCAAACTAGCCAAAGTCATTACATGTCCAACTCGAGGGTTGAACACAAGACCTCTACCTCAAGACATCCATGACAAACCAACCCACTTACGAAGGAGCCTCTGTGTGAGGCTTAATTTCTCTAGATTAGCCTAAATTAATGGAGAATACAAGTGAAAATACATTTAGTTCTCATGAAGCCTCTTGTATTCCACAAAGAAAGGTTAAATGCCTACCACACTCACGATTACATAACCCGAAGGCCCATTAAAGTAGAACTTGGAAAATAATGGCTCTAATGTTCAAGATCGAAACTAGGTTTGATGAGTTCGAAGGTCGAAGATGTGATCCACTTGGCTCAGGGGCCACAACAATACATGTCCAGAGGCTAATCTTTATAGGCCAAAGCCCTTTCATCCTACTTAGAACAAATAGAGGGTATCAAAGCAACTCAGAAGGTTCGAACCTCTGCCTCCCACCCCAAAGGCAACAAGCTAAAGTAACATGACCAATTCGCGTCCGATAGATTTAGTGGAAAGTTGCAACATTCTTAAGGCGTTTATTGAAAGTTGAGGATTCAAATCTTAGCACTTTAATTGTGTGGGAGTTAAAGTCGGTCCTTTGGGTCTATGTACATCTTTCAAATTTCAATTCTAAAAGGAAATTAGGTTTTAAGATCAAACTCCCTTAAAAAAGGGAAATGTAATTAATGAATTCAATGTCGTTTTCCTATTGACTTCTAATTGCCTCTATCTACTAGCACTTAGATGCGCAAGGTCCTACTATGCTTAAGCATAGTGGTGTCTAACACATTTGAATTCTCTTATTACATACAAAAACATACCTCGAATATAGAGATATTCTCTGTCACTCGTCCCTTCAATCTATGCAATGCATATGAATGAACCTAAACATAGATGTCAATATATCATGCACGCAAGTTTCTATCAATTATGCCTCCATGAGTGGCGTTAGCCATGTGGATAAACTGCGTGATTTATTCTGTAGTTCCGTATGAAGGGGTCGATCTCATCATCACTGATGTAAGCATCACCTCTCCAGCGCGCATTTCTCTCTACAAGATGGCCTCTTCCGTATAGACTCAGCCTTTTTTCTCTGTGGGCATTAGCGTAGGCAACCAGTTCAATGGATTCGAATGTGTTTCCAGAAGCAGTTCAATGCATTCAACTCTGGTGGACACGTTTTCTCCCTGATTCGGCGGGGATTCCAATCTCTCTACGGATGGGTTTTCTCCAATTGTCTTCGCCCTCTTGGCTCGATAGTGGTCTAGTACATGCTCGCTCTCTATCTCTCCTCGTTCCTTACTCTATTCATTACTAGCAGAAACAGTAATGATTCTCGAGTATCCACTTTCCCTGCCGACGTTCTCATTCTGCTTATCTCTTCTTGGGCAACCAGAAGTAATGCTTCAGCATCCATCCAGCCATGGCAACTGCATCCTCTCTTTCTATGGCGCAACAGTAATTTTTGCTTGATCATAGCTTCTTCATTCCTGTGTCGGGCTTCACTACATAGCTTCTCCATTCCTCTGTCGAGCTTTGTTGTAGTCTTGAACAGACACTAGAAAGTCATCCGAACTACACTTATGAAAACTCTACATAGTTGCGCATGATCTTTCTGCTCTCTCTCTCTACATGTGGACTCCATCTAATGCTCCTCACTTTCTTCTCTCACTCATAGAGTGTATTCATCTGCGTGACGTTCAATTCTTCCCTCTCTCATGGATATGGTAGAGCTTGCTCTTATGGCTTTCTCTCAAGTGAAAGTGTAGGGCATTGTCTCCCTCTATCTTTGTCTCTCTCCCTCTTCGTATCCTGGTGTGGCTGAAGAAGAAAAAACTAACCCAACAGTTGCTTCCTCATGCTGCCCACAATTTCTATCTATAATGCTCTATCTTCATCTTGGCTCCTCCATGAAGAGTGTTGATAATCACTTTGATTTCAGATAGCAGTGTCGAAAAGCACTTTATTCTAATGAAAAAAAAAACTCAACTATACAAAGCTTATCAACTAATGATGATTATCAACTAATGATGAAGCATTAGGCAATGATAAAGATGATAAGAAAAAAATGGAATAATGCTTAGAAGCACTCTTATTGAAGAAAACATGGGAGGGAGGGAGGGATTAACAAAGGAAAACATGCTAATGATGAAGATAACAAAAACAAAACTCAAAAAGAGAAATAGTTAACCTATGTTGTGATACCATGTTGAAATGAAAGAAGCTACTCCTAATCTACAATTAATCACAAAATAAATTAACTATGGAGGAAGGAACAAAAGATATGAAAACATAATGAATAGATTAAAATGGAAATGAACTTACAAAGATTGCTCTATGAGCATGGAGACTCCATAAGGAGTGGAAGCACACTCTTGGCAATGAGCTAGAGTGGAATGACTTGTTAGGAGTGAAGGGAGGCCTTGCTTATATGGAGTTTGGGAGAATTCCCTTGCATGTGGGATATATGTGCTTGCATGAGAATGATTCTAACTTTGGACAAAAGGGTGGAGCATGGAACTCTCAACAATATCTACCAGTACAAATCATACAAATCTCCCACCTATCATTTGTAGATCTGCATAGGTATAGATAGCATTTGTGTTGTCGACCAAAAAGATGAGCTTCGCTTCAAGGAGGTGAGAAGCTCCTCTTTGTTGGTATCAAAGCAATTTTGCACGTGAGCACATGGGTCCTTTACAGTCTACATAATGCAGCCAAAACCTACAACCTATGCAATCCCTCAACATCTCCAAGTCTTAAGACAAAGGTGGAGGCAAATGCATAGACCTTGGCATACCTTGGCATTTCCCTACCACCTTTGTCTATGATTTAGGTGTGTGGGTGATGTGTTGATATATTTAGTTAGTGATGTGTGTGAACACTCTAGGACTCTCGGGGCACTTTTTTCCTTCTTTAGGAGGTTTTTTTTCCCCGGATTGTATATATGCTTATTGCCATAACGGGCTACTTATCTTTGTACATTCTAGTGGTAATACATTCAATATTGTGTGTTGTGCTCCAAACTTCTTCTTCTTCTTCCTTGTGTTGTTCACGTGCTTCCGCAGACATCGAACTCCAACAATTGGTATCGGAGCAAGTCGTCGCTTTACCTAGGGCATCATCAACACCTCTCCAGTTGCAGTCTCAAAATCGCACGAAATTTGGTGAGCATACTCTGGGTGTTTCAGACATCAAAATGGCTTCACTTTGTGGTGTCAAAATTACGATATGAGCTTGTTTTGGCCTCTGAATGCACCATCACAACACTTGTACAGGCTATTTCATCTTTTTGTGCCAAAGGCATATACCAGTTTTGGTTCACCAATATAAGAGTCTCGAAGTCTGCTATAGGTTTAGCAGAATTTGTCTGGGCAGTTATGTTCAACTTTTTGAGATACAATCAATTTTCTACATCAAGGTATTTTAGTCAGTGGCCATGGCTGAAAGCAGTGATGTATTCTGTATGTTGGTTGTTGAGGATAAGTTGGATGGTACACTGTAGTAGACTGAGATGTTTTGTACTTTGATAGTGGGGTGACCAAACATATTACCTCGTAGCGTAGTTTCTTCTCTTCACTGGAGCCTGCCCCTACAGGAAATACTATCACATGCGCCAACAACTCCTTTTATCCTGTCATGGGAGTTGGTAAGATCATTTTGACTATTGGTGATGGTAGTTCTTTCACTTTGTCAAATGCTTTGTTTGTGCCAGGGATCAAGAAAATTATGTTATCGATTTCGGCCTTAGCCAAGATTGGCTTTGTTGTGAAATTTGTTGATGACAGATGTACAATTCATGACGTGTCAAATGGGGACATGATTATTGCTTCTCGCATTTTATGTTGTGGGCTGTATAAGCTCATAGACTATGAAAGATCTGTGAATGATTCGGCATGTGTAGTAGATGATTCTCAGGCTATGTCAAATGCAAAGCTTTGGCATGCACACTTTGGTCATCTGAATTTTGCTAGTTTGTTATGCCGGTAGAAATCTGAAATGGTGTCCTCTTTGGCCAAACTTGAGGCACCTGGAAAACATGTTTGTGAAGGTTGTATTTTGGGCAAAATGCAGCATTCCTCCTTTCCAAAAGATGGTTCAGTTTGGGCTACTCAGAAATTGAAGCTTGTACATAGTGATGTATGTGGTCCTATGCAGACACCTTCTTTTGGAAACTATCTTTACTTCATGACTTTCATTGATGATTTTCCCAGGCATGCATGGGTATATCCACTCAAAGCAAACTCCGAAGTGTTTATGTGCTTCAAACGGTTTTTGGTTTTGGGTGAACATATGTCAGCATGTAAAATGAGCACCCTCCGTTCTGATCGAGGGGGGGAATATATGTCTTCTGAGTTTAATGCATTTTTGGTTGAACGTGGGATAAAACATCAATGTACAGTGCCATATACACCTCAATAGAATGGAGTTGCCGAACGGAAGAACAGGTCACTCATGGAGATGGAGAGGTGTATGGTCAAGATTCAGGCTTTACCACATAATTTCTGGCTTGAGGTTGTCATGTATGCAACATATGTACTTAATAGGTGTCCCACTAAAGCACTGCAATTTGTCACCCCATATGAGGCTTGGCATGGTCGCAAGCCATCTGTTGCTCATCTGCGTGTTTTTGGTTGTCTGGCATATGCATTAGTGCTTGAACAACATCACAGGAAATTGGATGATAAAGCAGTAAAATGTATTTTTTTTGGGTACAGTTTTGAAGGCAAAGGCTATCGTCTATATCATCCACAGACTAAACACATTCTGGTTAGCCGTGATGTTGTTTTTGTGGAAGATATTATTCAACATTTACTTTCATGTACGAAGGAGACATCTGTTAGCTCCAAAGACATGTATGATACTTTGCTACCTCTTTTTACAGGTGGACAGTTTAGTGTTGGTCCTAATGAGGCAACTTCTCAACCATTGCAGGTTTCATGTGATGATGTAGATCATTCCATTTCTAATGCAGATTTACATGATGCACTTGTTGATGAGAGAGCTGATATTGAGTAGGCAAAAGCTATGCCAAAATGGCTAGTGCAGCTTTGTGTGATAGCAAATTAGATGCACCTCTATCATACTGTACTCGTTTAGGCTCTCATAGTGCCTCTTTTGCATCAAATTGCTATGGTGTGGTTGCATCTAGTCTTTGTGATGAGATTGAACATGTTTCGTTAATTATGAACATTGGATGGCTGCAATGCAATCTGAATATGATGCTATCATGAAAAATGGTACCTGGTCTGTATGTGACTTGCCTCCTAGCAAAAAGGCTATTGGCACTAAGTGGGTATACAAGCTGAAGTGTAAACTTGATGGAACAGTTGACAGGTATAAGGCTAGGCTTGTTGCAAAGGGGTTATGCGCAGGAAAGAGGCATTGATTTTGATAAGACCTTTGCACCTACATGTCGTATGACTACTGTTTGTAGCATCTGTGCAATTGCAGCCCATCATGGTTAGAATGTACATCAATTGGAGATCAAAACTCCATTTCTGAATGGTGACTTGCATGAAGAAGTGTATGTTTTTCAACCCCATGGCTTTGTGAAGAAAGGGCATGAAAACTAGGTGTGTAGGTTAAAGAAGGCATTACATGGTTTAAAGCAAGCACCACGTGCTTGGTATGAGAAGATACATGCCTATCTAATTGCACACGGTTTTGAGAACAATCCAATTGAAAGCACCTTATATGTTAAGAGTGCTAATGATGTGCTTCTGATCATTGTTGTCTATGTTGATGACATGTTGCTCACTGGTCCTATTGAGAAGCACATTGCTGATTTTAAGGCTGATTTGCATGCCTCATTTGCGATGTCTGATTTGGGGCATTTGCATCAGTATTTGGGCATTCAATTTATGCACGTTGATGGTGGAATGGCTTTGTGTCAAACGAAATATATTGACACATTATTGTAGTGTTTTGGCCTTCAAAACTATAAGCCTATTACCACTCCTATGGAGACAGGTTTACAATTGAGTCTTCATGATGCTGGAGATGCATTTGATGTTGTTCTCTATCAGCAAGATGTTGGATGCTTGATTTACTTACGCATTACTCGGCCAGATATTCAGTTTGCTATCTCACAGATGGGCAAGTTTGTGCATTGCCTAGGTGTCAAGCATTGGCAGATGGTTAAGCGCATCTTTCGCTACTTGAGTGGTACCTGGCTACTTGGATTGTTTTATCCCAAGGGGGGATCACTACCGCCAAATTTGCATGCTTTTTCTAACAGTGATTGGGCTGGTTGTTATGACACTCATGTGTCCACTAGTGGCTTTTGCTTTATGCTTGGTAGCTCATGTATATCTTGGTTGAGCAAGAAGCAGCCTACTGTGGCCACTTCTAGTTGTGAGGCTGAGTATAGGGTAGCTTTCACAGTGAATGTTAAGTGTGTTTGGCTCAGATGCCTTATGGATGATTTGGGTGTTGGTTAGTCTTCTGCCACCACCATCTTCATTGATAGTCAGAGCACATTGGCAATTGCTAGGAACCCTGTGTTCCATGCTCACACTAAGCACATTGAGGTGCATTATCATTATGTCAAGGAGAGGTTCTCTACTAGGGAGATCAAATTGGCATATGTGCCCATGCAGGAGAACATTGTAGACCTTTTCATGAAGGCTTTGCCTAGGGAGAAGTTTGAAGCTTTCCACAAAGCTTTGGGCTTACTTCCTTTTGTGGATTGATTCCACATAGCTTGGCACTTCCTTATATATGAGTGCTAGCTCCTTGTTCACCACATCACTCCCAAGGGGGATTTGTTGATATATTTAGGTAGTGATGTGTGTGAACACTCTATGACCGTTGGGCACTTTTTTCCCTCTTTAGGAGGTTTTTCTTCCCTCGTCCTTTATATATGCCTATTGCCCTAACGGGCTACTTATCTCTGTACATTCTAGCAGTAATACATTCAGTATTGTGTGTTCTGCTCCAAGCTTCTTCTTCTTCTTCCTTGTGTTGTTCATGGGCTTCCGTAGATGTCTAACTCCAACATGATGTGTCTTTTCAAGGTATGGCTTTCTTTGATATCGATAGTTGAACTTAGGGATCGTGAAAGCACAACAACAACACAAGAAGAAGAAGAAGCTTGGACCATGGGACAAAGTGAATTACTAAGTGAATGTATAAAGATAATTGCCTTTTAGGGTTATTGGCATATTTACAAGCTAGGGGAAGAAACCTCCTAAAGAGGGAAAAATGTGTCTCAATGGCCCCAAATGTGTTGGCACCCATCACAATAGAAATTATACTAATAGGAGACACACATAAATCTGATTCTCTTCAGTGATGTAGGTGAACCTTTCCATAGGATATTTATGGTAGCAGATCATAGGTTCTCGATAAAACAAGTTGCCTTCATCATATTTGGTATATGTAGTAAGTACCATGGAGGATATTCGGTGAGGGACTCATATGTTTTCATGATATTTTGGTGAGTGAATTTACATTGGTTTGATGCCCATACTTTCTATCTACAAAGGAGACTCTACCAAATTTTTCATAAAATCTAGTTTTTTTGCCTTATAAATTCTAAATTGTCCCCCATACATCACGAGTTGATACTATGTTGTTGGTATATACACAATCATTCACTAATCATTTGGTAGTGGTTGTTGTTCATGTGTTCATTTCTCTAGAGAAACTCTCGCAAAATTTCCTTAGAATTAGACACTTAGCCATTTGCTTAGTGTCGATGGTGATTTATATCCCCTAGATCTCCTTGTTATGGGATCTTGTCATCCTCGACAAGACAGTTGCATCAATTTGTTGCCTTTTGCAAGTGATTATGTGCATATTTGCATTTCATCATTGTTAGAGTTAAAGATTGCAGAAGCATGCAAAAAGCACAATGAAGAAGAAGAAGCTTGGGGAACAACACAACACTAAATGAATTACCGAGTGAATGTACAAGAAAGAGTAACCTGATAGGGTTCTAGGGGTATATACAAGCTGAGGGAAAAAACCTCCTAAAGAGGGAAAAAAGTGTCTTGCCAATCCTAAGTGTGTTCACATACATCACTACTAAAATATATCAACAAGTCCCCCCTGAGAGTGATGCAGTGAACAAAGAGTTGGCACTCATGTATAAGGAAGTGCCAAGCTATGTAGAATTTGAGGAAAGCTTCAAACTTCTCCCTAGGCAAAGCCTTTGTGAAAAGGTATGCAACGTTATCCTATGTGGGCACATAAGCCAAAGTGATCTCCCCAACAGAGAACCTCTTTATGACATAATGATAATGCACCTCAATGTGCTTGGTGTGAGCATGGAACATAGGGTTTCTTGCAATTGCCAATGTGTAGTGATGATGGTGGTGGCAGAAGATTGAACAACACCCCGATCAGCCAAAAGGCTTCTAAGCCACACACACTCAACAGTCACTATGAAAGTTGCTCTATACTCAGCCTCTTAACTAGAAGTGGCCACAGTAGGCTGCTTCTTGCTCAACCAAGATATGCATGAGCTACCAAACATGAAGTGAAACCCATTGGTGGACACACAAGTGTCATAACAACTAATCCAATTAAAAAAAACATGCAAATCTAGCAGTAATGATCCCCCCTGTGATAAAACAATCCAAGTAGTCATGTACCACTCAAATAGTGAAGGATGCACTTAACCACCTGCCAATGCTTGACACCTAGGCAATGCATAAACCTGCTCATCTATGAGACAAAAAATTGAATAACAAGGCGAGTTATGCATAAGTAAATCAAGCATCTAGTAGCCTATCGATAGACAACAACATCAAATGCATCTCCAACATAATGATTACTAAAGCGTAAACATGTTTCCATAGGAACAAAAATAGTTTTGCAATCTGCAAGGCCAAAATGTTGCAATAATATGTCAATATATTTTGTTTGACACAAAGCTATTCCCCCATCAACTTGCATAAACTAAATGCCCAAATAATGATGCAAATGCTCCAAATCCGACATCTCAAAAGAGGCATGCAAATCAGCCTTAAAATTAGAAACATGCTTCTCATTTGGACCGGTGAACATCATGTTATCAACATAGACAAAAATGATCAGAAGTACATCATGTGCACACTTAACATATAAGGTGCTTTTAGTTGGATTCTTGTCAAAACCATGTGCTATCAAGTAGGCATATGTCTTTTCATACCAAGCATGTGGTGCTTGCTTCAACCCATATAGTGTCTTTTTCAACCTGAATAATTTGTTTTCATGTCCTTTCTGCACAAAACCACGAGGTTGAAATACATACACTTCTTCATGTAAGTAATTATCGAGAAATGCATTTTTAATGTCCAACTAATGTACATCCCAACCATGATGAGTTTCAAGTGCATAGATGCTATGAATGGTGGAAATTTAGCATGTGGGTGCAAAGGCCTCATCAAAATCAATGCCTCTCTCTCTCTCTCACGCGCGCATAACCTTTTGCAACAAGTCTAGCTTTATACCTATCAATTGTTCCATTGGGTTTACATTTTGGCTTGTAGACCCATTTAGTGCCAATGGCCTTTTTGCATGGACGCGAATCACCTAAAGACCACATATCATTCTTCATAATAGCATCATATTCTTATTGCATAGTAACCATCCAATTTTTTGAATTTTGTGGTTCATCAAAAGAAATAGGCTCATTCTCATCAAAAATACTAGAGGTATCCATGGCATAGAAATCTGATGCAAAAGAAGCATTATGAGAGCCCGAACAAGTAGCATATGATAGAGCTGAGTCTAATTTGATATCTCTCAAAGTTTGCACCAACCATTTAGGCATATTTTTTTGCCTCCTCTATATCAGCCCTCTTATCAATAAGTGCGTCATGTAAACGTGCATAAAAAATGGAATGATCTGCATCATCATGTGGAACCTATAAAGGATGATAAATTACCTCATTTGGACTAGCATTGGACTGTCCACTTGTAAAAAGAGGCAAAAAAGTGTCATACACATCTCTAGAGCTAATTGAAGTCTCCTTGGTACACGAAAGTAATGGTTGAATTGCATCTTCCACAAAACATCACGGCTAACCAAAATGTGTTTAGTTTCTGGATGATACAGAAGATAACATTTGCTTTAGAAATGTACCCAACAAAAATACATTTCACTACTTTATCACCCAATTTTCTTTTTTATTGTGCCTGGCATATACTAACAACCAAAGACACGTAGATGAGTAACACATGGCTTGCGGCCATGCCAAGCCTCATATGGATTGACAGATTGCAGTGCTTTTGTGGGACACCTGTTAAGTACATATGTTGCACCCATAATGGCCACAAGCCATAAGCTATGTGGTAGAGTCTGACTTTTGACCAAACACCTCACCATCTCCATGAGGGGCATGTTCTTTCTTTCAGCAACTCCATTTTGTTGAGGTGTATACGACACTGTATACTAATGTTTTATCCCACACTTAGCTAGAAATGCATTAAGATCAGAAGACATGTATTCCCCCCCTCAATGAGAATAAAGGGTGCCCAATTTACATGTTGATAGAATTTGAGCCATAAGCAAAAATTGTTTCAAGCACATAAACACTTCAAATTGCTTTCAATGGATACACCCATGCATGCTTGGAGAAATCATCAATAAAAGCCACGAAGTAAATGTAGTTCTTGAAAGAAGGAATTTGCATAGGACCACAAACATCACTACAAACAAGCTGCAATTATTGAGCACCTTGAACTCAACCATTTTTTGGGAAGGGGGAATGGTGCATTTTTGTTGGAATTAGATGTCTGTAGAAGCATGCAAACATCACAAGGAAGAAGAAGAAGCTTGGAGCACAACAGACAATACTAAACGTATTACTAGAGAATATACAAAGATAAGTAGCCCATCAGGGCAATAGGCGTATATACAAGCCGAGGGAAAAAAACCTCCTAAAGAGGGAAAAAAGTGCCTCAGCAGTCCTAGTGAGTTCACACACATCACTACCTAAATATATCAAAAAATCCCCCTTGGGAGTGATGCAATGAACAAGGAGCTGGCACTCATGTATAAGGAAGCGCCAAACTATTGGCAAATCACTCCACAAAAGGAAGTAAGCCCAAAGCTTTGCGGAAAGCTTCAAACTTCTCCCTAGGAAGAGCCTTCGTGAAAAGGTCTGCGATGTTCTCTTGCATGGGCACATATGCCAAGCTAATCTCCCCAACAGAGAACCTCTCCCTGACATAATGATAATTCACCTCATGGAACATAGGGTTCCTCGCAACTGCCAATGCGCTCGGACTGTCAGTGAAGATGGTGGTGGAAGAAGACTGACCAACACCCAAATCAGCCATAAGGCATCTGAGCCACACACACTCAACAATCATTGTGAAAGCTGCCCTATACTCAGCCTCACAACTAGAAATGGCCACAGTAGGCTGCTTCTTGCTCAACCAAGATATGCATGAGTACCCATCATGAAGCAAAAACCACTAGTGGACACACAAGTGTCATAGCAACCAGTCCAATCAAAGTCAAAAAAAGCATGCAAATTTGGCGGTATTGATCCCCCCTTGGGTTAAAACAAACCAAGTAGCCGGGTACCACTCAAGTAGCAAAAGATGCGCTTAACCGCCTGCCAATGCTTGACTCCTGGGAAATGCATAAACCTAGTCATCTGTGGGACAGCAAACTGAATATCTGGCCGAGTAATGCATAAGTAAATCAAGCATCCAATAGCCTGCTGATAGAGAATACATCAAATGCATCTCCAACATCATGAAGACTCAGTCGTAAACCTGTTCCCATAGGAGTGGCAATAGGTTTATCTTCAAGGCCAAAACGCTGCAATAATGTGTGAATATATTTCGTTTAACACAAAGCCATTCCACCATCAACATGCATAAACTGAATGCCCAAATAGTGATGCAAATGCCCCAAATCAGACATCTCAAATGAGGCATGTAAATCAGCCTTGAAATCAGCAATATGCTTCTCATGAGGACTAGTGAGCAACATGTCATCAACATACACCACAATGATCAGAAGTACATCATTAGCATGCTTGATGTATAAAGTGCTTTTAGTTGGACTGTTGTCAAAACCATGTGCAATCAGATAGGCATATATCTTTTCATACCAAGCACGTGGTGCTTGCTTCAAACCATATAATGCCTTCTTTAACCTGCACACCTGGTTTTCATGCCCTTTCTGCACAAGTTGTCATGCAAAGTCTGCACTAGCCATTTTGGCATAGTTCTTTCCTGTTCAATATCAGCTCTCTCATCAATAAGTGCATCATGTAAATCTGCATCAGAAATGGAGTGATCTGCATCATCACATGAAAATTGCAAAGACTGAGAAGTTGCCTCATTAGGACCAACAATAGACTTTCCACCTATAAAAAGAGGCAACAACGTATCATACATGTCTTTGGAGCTAACATATGTCTCCTTAGTACATGAAAGCAATGGCTGAATAGCATCTTCCATAGAAACAACATCACGGCTAACCAGAATGTGTTTAGTTTGTGGATGATACAGACGATAGCCTTTACTTTCAGAACTGTACCCAACAAAAATACATTTTACTGCTTTATCATCCAATTTTATGTGATGTTGTTCAGGCACTAATGCATATGCGAAACAACCAAAAACATGCAGATGAGCAATAGATGGCTTGCAATCATGCCAAGCCTCATATGGAGTGATAGACTACAACGCGTTAGTGGGACACTTGTTAAGTACATATGCTGCACACATGACAACCTCAAGCCAAAAACTATGTGGTAAAGCTTGACTCTTGACCATACACCTCGCCATCTCCATGAGTGACCTGTTCTTCTGTTCAACAACTCCATTTTGCTGAGGTGTATACGACACTTTACACTGTTTTATCCCACGTTCAACCATAAATGCATTAAAATCAGAATACATATATTCCCCCCCTCGATCAGAACGAAGGGTGCCCATTTTACATGCTGACATATTTTCAGCCAAAACCAAAAACTGTTTGAAGCATATGAACACTTCGGACTTTGCCTGCAATGGATATACCCATGCATGCCTGGAAGAATCATCGATGAAAGTCACAAAGTAAGGATAATTTCCAAACGAAGGTGCCTGCATAGGACCACAAACATCACTATGTACAAGATGCAGTTTCTGAGTAGCCCCCACACTGAACCATCTTTTGGAAAGGAAGAACATTGCATTTTGCCCAAAATACAGCCCTCGCATACATGTTTACCAGGTGCCTCAAGTTTGGGCACAGAGGACACCATTTCAGATTTTTGCAGGCATAGCAAACTAGAAAAATTCAGATGACCAAAGCGTGCATGCCAAAGCTTTGCATCTGACATAGCCTAAGAATCATGTACTGCACATGCCAAATCATTTACATATCTTTCATAATCTATGAGCTTATACAATCCATGACATAAAATGCTAGAAGCAATAATGACATCGCCATTTGATAGATCATGAACTGTACATATGTCATCAACAAATTTCACAACCAAGCCAATCTTGGCTAATGCAGAAACTGATAACAGATTTTTCTTGATCCCTAGAACAAACAAATCATCTGACAAATTGAAAGAACTACCATCAGTAGTAGTCAAAATGATCTTACCAACTCCCATGATAGGATAAGAGGAGTTTTTGGTGCATATAACAGTATTCCCAGTAGGGGCAGGCTCAAGTGAAGAGAAGAAATTGCGCTGCGAGGTAATATGTTTGTTCGCCCCACTGTCAAAGTACCAAACATCTGAGTCTACTACAAACATGCACTGCTCATGAGAAGATGGGTCTGCAAACAATAGTAAACGCCCATTCTTCTTCCTGCACAAGATTAGCAGAATTTGTTTTTGGTGTAGAGCTTGGAGAGTTCTTTATGATATGATCATTTCCTTTACAGTACTTGCAAAACAATTTTTACTTCTGTGATTTCTTTTCATCTTTGTCTTTCCTGTTCGATTGTGCAGAATTAGCAGATTTCTGCTTACTAGTTGAAGATCTTCATTTTCCTTTGCCCTTCTAACTAGCCAAGAAAACTTGATCTGCAACATGCATAATGGACCTGTTCTGCCTGGACTGGTCTTCCTGCAACAAAACAGAGACTAACTCCTTAAATGACAAGGCATTTGGATTGCCTTTCATCAACCAAAGAGTAGAATCAAAACTCTGATATGAATAAGGAAGACCATTCAAAACGATCTGCACAAGTGAGTTATCTGGTATAACCTCATCAGCAGAAATCAACTCTTCCTCCAAGCCTTTGATCTTTGTTAGAAAATTGTCCATAGAATCACCTTCATTCATGTGCTCACTCTCCAATTGTTTTCGGAGTTAAGCAATACGAGCCTCATTCCTAGCTTGGTATAATGTGGTAAGTGTATCCCAAGCATCCTTAGTTGTTATGCAAGAGCATATGTGAGGAATAATGGCACGTTTGATAGACAAAGCTATCAATGCATGTGCCTGGGCATCTCTGCCATCCCAACAATTTTTCTCTACAGTAGGTGCAATAGAAACCGCAACGCGAACAGGAATATGCAGAATATCATCATCTTCGACACCTTCTGCATCAGCTTCAGTACATGCAGTTGTAATAGTTGCAGGTGTGATAGGATGTTTTTCAACACCCTGCACAATATTCCACAGCCCTTTTTCAACCAATACATGTCACATCATATAAGCCCATAATGGGTATTTGGTACCATCCAACTTATCCTCAACAGCCAACATACGAAATACATAACTGCTTTCAGCCATGGCCGGTGACTAAAATACCTTGATGCAGAAAATTGACTGTATCTCAACAAGTTGAATAGAACTGCCCAGACGAATTCTCTTAGACCTGTAGCAGACTTCGAGATGCTTATAATGGCGAACCGAAACTCGTATATACCTTTGGCACAAAAAGACAAAATAGCCTACACAAGTGCTGCGATAGTGCGTTCGGAGGCCGAAATGAGCTCAGTTCGTGATTTCGGTAAAATTCGTGTGATTTTGAGACTGCAATCGGAGAAGTGTTGACGATGCCCTAGATGAAGCGGTGACTTGCTCTGATACCAATTGTTGGAATTAGACGTCTACCGAAGCACGCTAACAACACAAGGAAGAAGAAGAAGCTTGGATCACAACAGACAATACTTAATGTATTACTAGAGAATGTACAAAGATAAGTAGCCCGTTAGGGCAATAGGCATATATACAAGCCGGGGACAAAAACCTCCTAAAGAGGGAAAAAAGTGCCCCGGTGGTCCTAGTGAGTTCACAGACATCACTACCTAAATATATCAATAATTTTGCCCAAAATACAGCCTTCACATACACGTTTACAAGGTGCCTCAAGTTTGGCAGAAGAGGACACCATTTCAAATTTTTGCAAGTGTAGCAAATTAGCATAATTCAGATGACCAAAGTGTGCATGTCAAAGCTTTGCATCTGAGATACATGAGAATTTTGAGTTGCACATGATGAAGCATTCATAGATTTTTCATAAACTATGAACTTATATAGCCCGTGATATAAAATTCCATAAATAACATCGCCGTTTGAGAGATCATGAATTGTACATCTGTCATCAACAAATTTAAGGACTAAGCCAATGTTGGCTAATGTTGAATTTGACAATGGATTTTTCTTGATCCGTAGCAACATACGAAGCATCTGACAATGTGAAAGAACTATCAGCAGTAGTATTTGAAATGACCTTACCAACTCCCATTATAGGATAAGAGGAGTTGTTAGCATGTGTGACAATATTCCTTATAAGGGCGGGCCCAAGTGAACTAAAGAGACCACACTACGAGGTAATATGTTTGGTTGCCCCACTATCAAAGTACCAAACATCTTAGTCTACTACAGACATACAGTGCTCATGAGAAGATGGATCATAGCTGCAAATAGTGGTAAATGCCCATTCTTCATTCTACACAAGATTAGCATACTCTATTTTAGGTGTAGAGGCCTCTGCAACAACAATTCTAGCCTCCTTTGCAACCAATTTTGGAAAACTCTTATGGCATGATCATTTCCTTTATAGTATTTTGCAAAATTGATTCTGCTTTTTTGTTTTCTTTTCATCTTTGTCTTCCTTCTTTGACTATGTAGCATTAGCAGTTTTTTGCTTACTAGTGGATGAGCTCCATTTACCTTTGCCCTCTGATTATCTAAGAAAGCTTGATCTGCAACATGCATAGTGGACTTGTTTTGCCTAGACTTATCTTCCTACAACAAAACAGAGACTAACGCCTCAAATGTTAAGGCATTTGGATTGCCTTTCATCATCAATCAAAGAGTAGAAGCAAAACTTTGATATGAATATGGGGGACCATTAAGAATAGTCTGGCTACAAGTGAATTATCTGGCAAGAATTCATCAACAAAAATCACTCCTCCTTTAAATCTTTGATCTTTGTCAAAAAACTATCCATGGAATCTCCTTCATTCATGTGCTCATCCTCCAATTGTTTTGAGAGGTAAGAAACACGAGCCTCATTTCTTTCTTGGTATAAGGTTAAGTGTATCCCAAGCATCCTTTGTTGTCTTGCAAGACCGAATGTGAGGGATAATGGCAAATTTGACAGACAAGGCTATCAATGCATGTGCATGAGCATCTTTGCCATCCCAAAAAAGTTGCTTTGTAGAGGTGAAGAAGGAACCTCAACACGAATAGGAATCTAAAGATCGTCATCTTCAATGCCATTTGCATCACCTTCAATAATTGTATTCACAAGTGTAGTAGGGCGTTTTTCAATACCTTGCACAATATTACATAACCCTTTTGCTACCAATACATGATGCATCATATATGCCCACAATGGGTAGTTAGTACCATCCAACTTGTCCTCAATATACAACATACAAAATAGATCATTTCTTTCATCCATGGCCATTGACTAAATACCTTGATGCACGAAAATGATTGTATCTCAAAAGTTGAACATAACTACCCTATCGAGCTTCGCTACACCTATAGCAGACTTTGAGGCACTTGTACTGACAAACCAAAGATTGTATATATGTTTGGCACAAAAGGATGAAATTTCCTACATAAGCACTGCAATAATGCGTTCAGAGGTCGAAAGGAGAGAATGTTCATCAATTTTCGTGCGATGAGACTCTGATTAGAGGGGTTTTAACAACACCTTAGATGAAACAAGGACCTTCTCTGGTACCAATTGTTGGAGTTGGAGGTATGCAGAAGCACATGAGCAACACAAGGAAGAAGAAGAAGCTTGGAGCACAACACAACACTAAATGAATTACCAAGTGAATGTATACAAAGGAGTAACATGTTAGGGTCATAGACATATATGCAAATTGGGAAAAAACCTTGTAAAGAGGGAAAAAGGTGCCCTAGTGGTCCTAAGTGTGTTCATACACATCACCACCAAAATATATCAACAAGCGCACCTTCAAAGTTGAGACTACCTGGACTATAAATAACGTATGTAGTTTTTTTTTTCTAACATATATAGTTATCTTTTTTTGAAAAGCAAGTTCATACTACAAATGGTGAATATATAAAACGGGAAAATTTTTATCTAAACTGTCTTTGAGCTACAATAGAAATGAAAATTTTTGTGTCACATGTATACTTCATAGTGTTCAATTTCTTCCAAATGTATTAGGATATGCAACTTTAACTTTGTCCTTGAGCTTTGTGAGGATATGAAACTTGCACTTGTTGTTGTTGACGTGGAGGGTTTTTGAAATTTTTTGTACAATACCCCCCCAAGCATTATTTGACCTATACTTGTGCATGTATCTCTCTTGTCTATTCAATCTCCATTTGTATATCATAGGCTGCCAATCTCAAGTTAATTTAGGGATGCCCAAATTCTTTTCAAAGAACCCAATGGTGATAACATCTTCAAATAATTTCATGTGATGTGAAGGTAGGAATTTATAATCTAGAATAATATGCAAACAATGAAAAGTTATGTGTTGTGGAGAAATCAAACACTAATCATTCTAGGTTCTCAAACCATATGAGGCGTACCTCTATCATGTTAAGAATTTTGCATGTCATCTTTATTATGAGATCCAAATTCATCTTGTAGGTGTATCTGATCACCTTTAGCATGTGGTGCTAAATTTTTTTGTTTTGTGAGCCTCTCTCAATGTAGGCAAGAACCCCTAATGGTTTTTGCATCTTGTTATAAGATAGTACCTTGGGTGCTTTTGGAGGAAGGGATGTAGCTCGTCAAAGTATTGCTGATAGTTGCAGTTGTTACCTAGGAATTCCTACTTCCATGATGCACCATACCTATTGTTGAAAAAATATAGATCCTCAATGTCATAAAGAAGGTCCTTGTCTTGTACTTTTCTAACTTTTTGTGTTAGATACTTCCTTTTTTGTTGCTTCAAAAGTATGTATGGGGATTCCATGGGGTAGAGGATATTCACAAGCTTTTTGGGTGCTACTATTTTTGCCAAGTTGCTCATGATCACATCATTTTCAAACTCTAGAAAGCTTTCTTCCATCCCCTCAATGCATTCATCTTTCTTCATGTTGTGTGGAAGCTCCTCTCTCTAGTTTTGTGCTAGTTCTTCAATCCTCTTTTGGAGCTCTTTGACTTCATTCCTATAACTAGCGACTGTGTCATGTTATTCCTCCACAAAAGTTCTCATTTTTGAGATATTTTGTTCTACTCCATGGGCCCCTTGGTATAGGCGTGGATGATGGGTAGGCCTAGCTTCTTAAAGTAGTCTCCTAAGATCCCATTTTTACTATGGAACTCCTCTTTTTGCATTATTAATTGACCCTCATATTGTGCTCCAATGGTGGAAATTTCTAAAGTGTTTTCAAGATTGGGTATCTTAGGTGCTTCAACAAAGGACACTACATTGGCGTTGATGAACTCTTCATTGCTCTTTCCTCATGTGGTTGACTTCTTCGATTTTTATTTTGCAATTATATCTTTAGTAAAGATTCCCTAGCGGTTAAGGTACTTAACATGGTTGTACTTTGTGCAAGTTATACTCGTGTGGCCTCAAACTATTGGACTATAAAGTGGTGTCATTTACTTTCTTCTCCAAGATCCATCATCCTCTTTGCAAGCTCTTATTCCTTTTTTGCCACCATTGTGTCCAGCTCCTTAGATTTATTCTTGTATTCAACATGCTTTAGTGAGTAATCTTCTAACAACAAGTGTGCCATTTTTTCATCTATGGGATAAACAAAATGATAGGTGATGAGGTTCATGATGTAGTGATGGAATGGGAAATGGTAAAGGTGGTGAGGGTATGTCAAATCTAGGTGTGGTTTGAAGATTTCAAGTTTTGGTGATGCAATGGTTTGAGGCCTGGGGAGTAGTTGAATGGGTATTGATACACCTTTTGAATGGTCTTGAGCCACTTTAACATGAACATCAAAGAAGGTGGTTCAAGGTGTAGCCCTAAATGAGGAGGATGATGTAAAATTTGTGAAGAGGAAGATTCTTCTATGCTAATTGATGAGTCAATGGCTTGTGCTTCCTCTTGGATACTCCTGCTTGATTGCCCTTTCTCTTCTTTGGTTGTGAACATGTTTTCAATGGACTGGGTTTCATCTTTTTGGATTGTAGGCTCTTGTAGTTCTTGATTGTTGGCTCAATTGGGGCTTCTTATTCTTGAATAAGAAATTTTGTGGCCGAATCCTCTTCCCATCCGAATCTCAAGGATTCTAAAATTTTAACAAGATTCAACAGTGTGGTGCATGTGATTTATTTTTTGTTACTTTGAATGTCCTCTTATGCACTCTAATTAGCCATGTGATTCCTATATATTGCTCCCAACTGCAGTCTTCCATTTCTTCTTTAATGGTCCTCTAGTGCAGTATAGAGAACTGGAAGCAATGATGTCCAATATCATGAGACTGGGTGGTGCTATTAAGAGTCGTTAATGTTATTTAAACATTCATAAAAGATTCAGGTTAATATGGTGGATCTCCCAAAAAACCATCTTATTTATAATTTCATGGAGGAATTAGTCTCGAAGAATTAGGAAATGTTGACTTTGAACAACTCCTTCGAGACATGGAGGTAGGTTTTGAAGACAGAGGCAACACATGACCATCAACAACACCAACAAGAAGAGGAGCAACATGAGAAGCAACAACAAGAACAGGAACAAGAGGATGAGGAAGATGAAGAAGAGCAACAAGACAAAGTAACCGAAGGTGACCCAACCTACATAGTGGAGTTTCAAAGGCTATATGACACAATGTTGAGTGTACATGAAAGAGATAGACTTTCATTCCACATGGGCCAATTACTTGTTAATCAGATTTTAGGAGAAGAAGATGTGGACCTGAGTTTCATCGAGACCCTACAACTCATGTCAGCTACTTGTGGAGTTATGTTATCCATCCACACCATGATGCAAAAATCATGACCTCAATATGGTCAGAGGCGTATCGTCAATAGGCCACAATTGGGCAAAAATATATAGATACCTATTTCACGAAGGGAAGCAGTCACTATTCAAGAAGTGACATCAAGAACAACAATTGATCTTACTACAAAAACATTCAACTAGACCTCATCTATCTTGCCTCCACACCCTCCATCCCCACCCAAAACCCCAAGTAGTACAAATTACCACCACAGCCACCGAAACCACCCACATAGAAGATCCCATTTTTCAAACCCCACCCAAATCACCCCCTCATATCAAAAGCATGGTACATACCACCGAAGCAAAAACCTCCACCCCTTCCTTTAGTTTTCGTGCACTTGTCTCTCAAGCAGAACTATTCCCTTGCATCACCAACCCATTGTACACTACATCCTAAACCCCACTTGAACCCACCCTAGGCCACCCACTTAAGCACCTTGTCATAGGAAACCCATTTCCAACTAAAGGCATTCTAAGCATCCCAACATTCCAACCCACCCACATCCCTTTTACCCCGCCTACCTATTCATCCATGTTTTCATCCTTGAATCGACCCCAAGAGCCTACAACCACCACACCATCATTTTTGGTTGCCCTTATACAAGCCATGCACCAAGCCCAAGCTCCATCTTCTTCATGGGGTCTCTCTTCACTTGCAACACCATGAGCACATCACCTACCATACCTATCTTTATGGTAGAAAGAACATGCAAACTCACGCTCAACCCCATGGAAATCTCTCCACCCACAGCACCACCTCCATGAGCACATCACCTACCATCTTCATTATTCACCAATACCATGAGCACATCACCTACCATACCTATCTTTATGGTAGAAAGAACATGCAAACTCACGCTCAACCCCATGGAAATCTCTCCACCCACAGCACCACCTCCACACCCCACACTTCCACAATATCCCTTTCCCCCTCCACCAACGTCACCAACACTTATAACACCATCATGCACTACATTCACTACCCCATTTCCCATTCCCCAACCCCATGCATTCTCAACTATAACTATTGCATCTACTAATGTAAATAATGCATTAAACACCATGGTTTAGTGTGTCAACCAAGTACGACAAGAGTATCAACTATTGGAAGAGCAAAACAAGGTCCTCACAATCAAATCTCTCTGACATCAAGAAAGAGTGGCTGCTTTAAAAGAAAAGAATGTGACCCTAAAATGATTGTATGACACTCTACAACAAGCACACCATGAACTTGACTCTAATATGAAGAATGTTGATCAGGAAGCCATTTGGAATATGGAAATCATGCTGCATGGACAAATGGAGAGAAATGCCAAGTAACATGGCTCTCCTCAGAAGACATATGGCAACCATAGTGGAGGAAAATAAGCACCTACAACAGAAGAACCAAGACAATCTGGAGGCCCAATGGAAAGTACATTGGGAGCAACCATTAGTCCCACAAAATTTCAAGTTTTACCTTTTGAGCACATTCTAATTCTATTGGAAGAACATGCAAATTTCCTTAACTGCTATGAGCAAGCAGCAACCCTCAACCATCAGACAAGTGGCCAAGGCCATACAGCTCCCTACTATCACATAGGAGATCAAAGCACTTTTGGTAGAAATTCCATTGAAAGAAACATTTGAAGATGCTTATGAGCCACAACCAGTCCTAGGTGGTTGAGTCATTGAGGAAGAGCAAGAAACATATGAAGCACCCATACCTTAGTGGCTAAAACAAGTCGAAGAAATTAGGTGCACTCATGATGACCCAATGATGATACAAATATAGTCTATGTCCAACCTGGAAGACACAATGCTTAAATCCACATACTTTCAAAACCTATCCCAGATATGATTGATTACTACCTCATAAATTCCATACATGTCTTACTTTGTACTTCTAGCTCACTACAATGTAGAAATCAAGAGGGTGGTCAGGGAAGAATCCAGCCACACAGTTCCAACCCACCAATCTACCAAAGAGGGCTAACAAAGAGAAAATCTTTCAACCTAATTGGCAAGCACATTTGTTGAAGACCTACTCGGAGATGATGTGGACCTGGTCCAATGCTCCATTATACATCAAATATAATGTCTATTATGCTTCTATACCTTGTTGACGCCGATGGCCAGAGTTTGCTATCAAAGTTTGAAATAGACTTGGATGTTCTAATTGGATAAACTATCCATACTTTGCTCCACCAAAAGGCCCCCCCACTATAGCATACATGGTATCAACCATACGAGATTGGAACCAAAGGGTAGAGAATGTACCTGATGTCGTAACAAAGATGTGTATGAAAATATTCAAACTCATGATGATGGTTTTTACACCATTCTGAAATGTCAAAGATCCCTACATTTTAGCTCTGGGATTTAATGAGGGAAACCTTGAACTCTTCTATGACATGATCAAGACACCTTTGGTCAATACTATTTATGCTTGGCATGTAGGAATCAAGTACGTACCCGCCTATTACAAGCAGACTTTCAAAGAGATGTTTCCATGGGATTTTGGGAATATCATTATGAGATATTCCACGATCAATGCATCTCTTAGATCTTTTCAAAATGGAACAAGCTCTTCATGCAAAACAAGTGCATATGCCACATCCAGAGGTTCTGGGCCCAGTAGATTGGGATAGATTAATGAATGATTTAGCCCACCATCTTAGATCGAAAGAACAAGAAGTGACTGTCGATGTAGTATAGTTTTGTACAACACACCCTCCACAAGAAGGGTCTTTCAGGGATGATAGATGTGAGAGAGGGGGAAGTGTCAGTAGCTCAAGAGAACTTACGCACCAAAGTAGTATGAGGCAAGGGAGCCAGAGGGAGCAAGGGTAGAGAGAAGGCCCAGGAAGACCAAGCAGGGAGGGAAGTCAACGCAGATCTAGCGAGTAGACCAAGTTCTTTTTTCCATATTAAACATACATCAAACACTGATCGTCATCACTAAATTCCATCATAAATTCCATTTTTGGTAGCATAGACTCCATTTTGTTCAAGCCAAGGAGTTCTCAAGCTTAAGGAGTAGAACATATCAAATAAAAAAATTTTCAAAGTCGGTTTGAGCCCCCGAATGAGCTAGAGAACCTAATATTTAATTAGGCCTAACACTTGGTCTGAACAGGGCCAAAGCTAGTTAAAAACTATAAAAGGAGCTTGAGAGGTCACTTTTTAGGTTGGATTTTTAGAGAATAGATGTAACTTTATATGAAAAGCAGTTAAGCAATAGATTCCATTGTTCGCTCTCTTTATCTTGCCTTGTATATGCATATGTGTGTATGTGTGTGCATGTTAGTGTGATTCTCACTCATGCACTTGTGTATTTACTTGCTCATGGTTGTCATACCACTCTCATGTCTCCATGGATTGAAAATTATGAGGTGGATCTCCTTACGTTGGTACTCACCATTGTGCTAGAGAGACATGCTTCCTTTCATGATCACCAAAACATAAAGCATTATTGAGTACAAATCATCATGAACCTCTTAGGATTCTTTATGAATTCATTTGTGTATGCTTGGAAGGTTGCATAGTAGAGAGTTTCCTTAAGTGGGAATGTAAGTGTACTCCATTTTCACTCCTTAGGCCGAATTTTGTTTGATGTCTCCTGTCATTTTTTTCTAAGAACTTCAATGTAAGACATGTTTTTGGGAGCTTCTGATCTCCATACAAGCTGGGGTTTTTAAGCTCTTCATTGCTAAATTGGAGCCCTTGATGTGGGTTGACATGCTACATATATTTATTGTTGTGTTACGTAACTTGGTTTAGGGGATGACCCAATGCCTAAGGATAATTAGGACATGTAAATGCCTTGAGTATCCGAATCTAGGTATTACCGTTCTATTTTCACAAGGTCTTTTCTTTACCAAATCTAGTTACAACATTTTTATTTTATTGGAATAGGTCTTGTTATAAGTGTAGGGTCTTTTCTTTACTAGTTTAACTTCATTGTTCATAGGGATTCCATGGTAGTAAAACTTAAGGTCAACACCTTTCAAGTCTTTATATGATCGTGCACATACATCTCTCTATTCACTTAGAACAGGGCCAAAGCTAGTTAAAAACTAAAAAGGAGCTAGAGAGGTCACTTTCAGTTGGATTTTTAGAGAATTGATGTAACTTTATATGAAAAGCAGTTAAGCAATAGATTCCATTGTTCTCTCTCGTTACCTTGCCTTGTATATGCATGTGTGTGCATGTTAGTGTGCTTCTCACTCATGCACCTATGTATTCACTTGCTCATGGTCATCATGCCACTCTCATGTCTCCATGGACTAAAAATTATGAGGTGGATCTCCTTACATTGGTACTCACCATTGTGCCAGAGAGACATGCTTCCTTTCATGATCACCAAAACATAAAGCATTATTGAGTATAGATTATCATGATCCTCTTAGGATTCTTTATGAATTCATTTGTGTCTCTTTGAAAGGGTGCATAGTAGCGAGTTTCCTTAAGTGGGAATGTAAGTATAGTCCATTTTCACTCCTTAGGCTGAATTTTGTTTGGTGTTTCTTGTCATTTTTTTCTGAGAACCTCAACATAAGACATCTTTTTGGGAGCTCTTTGTCTCCATACAAGCCGGGGTTTTTAAGCTCTTGATGCTTGGTGCTTAGTATTGCTAAATTGGAGCCCTTTATGTGGGTTGAGATGCTACATATATTTCTTGTTGTGTTATGTAACTTGGTTTTGGGGATGACCCAATGGTTAAGGATAATTAGGAGATGTAAATGACTTGAGTATCCGAATCTAGGTATGACCTTTCTATTTTTTCCACAAGGTCTTTTCTTTACCAAATCTAGTTACAACATTTTTATTTTCTTGGAATAGGTCTTGTTATAAGTGTAGGGTCTTTTCTTTACTAGTTTAACTTCATTGTTCATAGGGATTCCATGGTTGTAAAACTTTAGGTCAACACATTTCAAGCCTTTATATGATCGTGCACATAAATCTCTCTATTCTCTTAGAAAAATGATTAGTTGATTTTCTTCTTCTAAAGTTAGGTCATTGGCACTTTAGGCACATAAGCCCTATCCATTCTCACAAGACATGACTACTTTTTTAGTGGTATATTTGTTTTCATATGATTTTCCTAAAATGGCTTCTCTCTAAGGCATCTCTACTTTGATTTTCCGTTCTTCTATTGCGTACTTCTTGTAGTTCTCTATCTTCACTTTTTCATCATTTGGTATATCTTATTTAGTCTCTTGAACTTGATATATAATATTATAGTATGTAAATGACCTAGGTGTATCTCTTGAATCAAGAAGTTCAACCTCATTATTTGATTTGTAAGGACTATCTACTAGGTCTGTGAGCTCTTTATTTCCTTTGAACCATCACCGTACTTTTCATTTTCTCTAGAATATCTCCTTCTCTTCTCTGATGTCATCAAACATGCAAGTTGGAGGCAGTTTGGGATCTACTACTCCCTCTTCATCATTTACTACCTCTACTATGAATAGATCATAGCCTTCTTCATCTTGACATTCTATCAAATTATGTTCGTTGATAGACACCTCTAGTAATTCTAAGGTATATGCCCAATTGTTTGGCTCAAATTCTTCATCTAGGAACCACATGGGAATATAAATAGGATCTTCTATTGGCCAATCAATCTTATAATTATGTCACTTAAGTGTTTCATTTCTATGTTTCTTTCTTCTTCTCATTGCACAAATTGTCACATCCAAAATTGTGTGTCCTTGTTCATCAGCCCCCCCCCCCATTAGGTTCTAACTCACTAGAGGACTCTTGTTTCTAAAAGTTGTATGTGTTCTAGTGGATGTCTTTCCAAGAGGTGGTTGCACATCTCTATATGGGTTGGAGATTAAATTGATCCTTGTTGTAGTACCTTGGTGTTGCAAACACGTTCCATTATGACCCCAATGTTGGAATACATTTAATTGTCACAAGAAACTTTCAAAGGAAGAGTTCATTGTTGTTTTCCTTCCCACAATCACAAATGGTGAAGTGTGGTAAAACTCTACACCACAAGTTTGTAGAATGACTCCATGTATGAGACCTAAAGGCTCATCCATATCTTCATCTGCCAATTGGAGTTGCCTCCGTGTGGGCCTCATTGTTGGTTTACCCCATTCGATCCACAAGGATTTGGTAGCCATGGCTACACTAGCTCCTAAGTCAATAATTGCTTTAGTGGTGTGATAATTGAAAGTGAAGGGAATACAAGTATTGCCTTCGTCACCTTGACTGTATTCATCCACTTTGTCTTTGGTTATTTGTTTAACATGAGACTCAAAATTGGTGCTTTTTTAATATATCTGTGCTTACATAGATATGACATCCCAATGATGAGGCTTTGGTTTGATTAGATCTTTGATCATGAGAGCTCACTTCGATGTGGCTTTTCTAATGGCGTCTAGAGTTCCTTTGAAAGCCTCGTCCATATGCTTCTTGGTTATCAACAAAGTGGTCGTTTTACACATAGAAGCATAGTTATAAGGTCCCAAATACCTTGCTGGGATATTTAAATTGACATCCTCATAATCACAGTCTCCTCACTAATATTGCCAATACTCTAGACATCTAATTTTGTCAGTACTTGTGGTGTCCTTGCCTTGGCCTCATGAAAGGGAGGTGTTCCCAAGCACCATTTGTTCCATTTATCTTCTTACACCTTGCAATGCTCCAATTGTAGTCCAAGAGTGCACATAATAAGAAGAATTTCATATCCACGGACTCATACTTTATAAAATTTCCCCTTCTTCTTGCTTATGCTCTTAAACTTTTCTGAATAGGAATGAAATTATCCATATCACTACATAATGAATCTATTATGTTGTATGTTGTTAGGATAATAACCACCCATTATGTAGTGATATGGATAATTTCATTCCTATTCAGACAATTATAAGAGCATATGCAAGGAGAAAGGGAAATGTTATAAAGTAAAGGTTTGGCAAGGATAGAAGATAAGTTAAGAATAAGTATCCCTAAGAGCTTAGCCTAGTGGTTAAGACTCGTGCATGGGAAGAAAGATGTCTTGGGTTAAATTTCCATGAGTGCATCAGGAGAGTGTTTTGCCCAATGACCTCTAGAGCCTTCCAAATCCAAGACACATGGCACACATGTGTACATTTACTAGTTAAGGAAATAGGAGACATGACATGCATGTGTACACTTGCCAAAAGAAGATCCCTCAAGATTAAGGCTATATAATGGATGGTTGGGTGGTGATTTAAAGTCTCTCTCTCTCTCTCTCTCTCTCTCTCTCTCTCTCTCTCTCTCCCTCCCTCCCTCCCTCCCACCCCTCCCCCTCCGGCCACCCCCTAGCTTTCCCCCCATCAAAGAATAGAAATCTGGCTAGTTGTCCACACAAGGTGCCTCTATCATCCCATGCTCCCTCTTGGAGAAGATAGTAGTTGCTTTAGTGTCCTTCCTATGGCCTTCTTCTAGATCTTGTGGCATTGCATGTGGGATTTTTTTCCCACCCCAATACAATTCTAGAAGCATTTTTCATGGTTTCAATCTCCCTCCTATGTTTTTTCTACAAAAGAAGTGGAGAAAGAGGCACAATATGGCGACATTAGTAGTGCTTCTGCACTCAAGAGGATATGGATGAGGATAGAAACATTTTCCTCCTTTCCTCCTCCTCTTTCATCAACTTAAAAGGCATAGAATCTCTCTCTTTCTCTTCTATATGAAGGCATGCTCTCCATCATTCTACTACAAATATGGGATTTGTGCCCCAATTCCTCAGTCCTTGGTGCAATTTGAGAACCCTCATCCTCTCTGTACAACCTTAAGTGTTTTTACAATGCTTCTTCTTTGCATCCCTCAAGTCCAAGGGGCATCTCCATACCAAGAATGGTCTGTAATTCTACCCGAGTGCTGGTAATAGATGCCCACGTGTAGGCATCCACTTATGGAAACATTTAGGAGCGTTAGAGTTCCTTCTCCACCTATCTTCTATTGGTTAATTTCAACCTCTACACACTTCCAAGAGGAATAAGGGATCATCGAGTGTCTAAGCAGAGAAATTTTGGTGGAATGAGATAATATTCAAGAATTATCCACTTGTATTTTTCATCCCAAAGATAAGAAGAAGAGGGAGGAATAAAGCTACAAGAGGAGGGAGCTCAAGGAGTCCTAATCTTCAAGTAAGTACTTTCCAAGTTCAAGTTCATGTCCCTATCATGCTCCTTGTTCTAGTATTGTGTTGGCCACATTCATAAAGAGTCTTGCCAATACCATTCTTGGGAGCTCAAGGAGTCGTGAATGCCAAGTAAGTACTCTCCAAGTTCCAGTTTTTGTCTTGTTCCTTGTTCCACTCTTGTCTAGTCTAGTTCTTGGACATCCTGTCTTGTCCTCTTGTAATCTCATAGTATGAGATCTTGTCGAGTTCTTTCTTGTATCTAGTTCATCTCCCAGAAGAGAGTTCTTGTAATCCAGATATCTTGTTCCATACGTACGATCCCGGGTTGTAGGATCTCCTATATCATCTCTAGTCCAGTTTTCCATACGTATCGGTCTCGGGTTGTGGGATGTATTATATCAGTTAGTATTCTTATATCATTTTCCCTACGTGGGTGCTCTTGTAATCAAAAGTGTATTTCCGAAATCTTGTCTAGTGTAGTCAGAGACCACAATCTAGTGCTCCCCTGACATTTTGGCAAGACTAACTTCTATCCAAGACCAAACATCATGGACAATGCTTATGAATAGATTGTAGCATCACTTCAGAGTCTCCAACAACAAGTCAAAGACCTAACTCATCGACAGACACAAGTCGAGATGGGACACCCAGTGCATGTAGGTGCACTCCTCCAAGAATTACAAGAATGAATCGGGAGTCTTCAGACAAATCAAGGGAGTATGCCAATAAATCAATGACCTAGTACATCCTTCATGAGGGAACCCAAGATCTGCATGCAATAAAAGTTCGATGGGGATCGCACGAAATTTCACGGATTTCTCCAGCAAGTTAAGTTGTACATCCGTATGCAACCTGATAGATACCCTAATGAGGCATCCAAGGTCGGCTTTATTTGAACCTTGCTTTGTAGACAAGCATTATCATGGTTTGCCCCAATCTTGGAGAAGAACATGGCAGTACTTCAGGACTATGAGGGGTTTCTTCGAGAACCCACCACCACATTTGGAGATGCAGACACAAGTCGAGTGGCAGAAACAAAACTTCAGAAGCTATGTCAAGGTAACCGCCCTGCCTCTACCTATGCATCAGAATTTAGGCAGTTGATATGTGATCTCACATGGCATGAAGATTATTTCATAAGCCAATTCAGATGGGGTTTAAGAGATGATGTGAAGGACCTTTTGATCATGATGCTAGAGGTCAAATACATCATGCAAGCTATTCAATGTGATAACCAACTTTTTGAAAGGAAACAAGAAAAACAAGTGGAAGGAAGACCTCGCCAATGGAAACCTTTCCAACCCACTCCTAAAGATGAGTCTATGCCTGAACCTATGCAAATAGATGTAACTAGGTTCCAACCCCTAACACCACAAGAGAAACAGAGAAGGAGAGAGAACAAATTATGCCTCTATTGTGGAAACCCTAGACATATTGCAGTTAAATGTCCCAACAAGAGAACAAACTCTAGAGTCGAAGCCACCCTTGTAGAGTAGGGAAACGAGGAAGTCCAATTGTAAAAGAGACCGTACAGCCGGACCATGATATAAGAAAGGGTCTCATAATTCCAGCTACACCCATAGAAACATGTCTTGCACCTGTCAAGTTAATGATGCCCAAGAAGACCCTTTCCCTTACAGCCCTAGTAGATTCAGGAGCCTCCTCATGTTTCATCGATGAAGGATTAGTTAAGAAACATGGAATTCCTACACTTCGAAAGAACAAACCAGTAGTAGCTGAAGTAGTAGATGGACGACCTCTAGCATCTGGGAATATAACCATGTAAACCACACCATTAAGAGTACACCTTGGTGACCATGAATCCCACATATGTTTCAATGTTATATCTAACCCAGTATATCTAGTTATCATTGGAATGCCCTGGTTAGAGAAGCATAATCCAGACATCAATTGGGAAAAGAATAAAATCACCTGTCGAGATATCCAGAAGAACCCAACATATGTCAGAGCCAAGGCCTTCATACATGCAGTAAGGAAGGAACCGACATATATAATCTATGCCATACCAACTCAAGAATCCAAGAAAGATGATCCAATGCAGCTACCCAATCAGTACAAAGGCTTTGAAGATGTTTTCAAAAAGAAGAATGTAGATATCCTCCCAGAGCATAAACCTTATGATTGTCCCATAGATCTTCAAGAGGGAGAACAAGCACCCTTTGGAACAATCTATAGACTATCCCCAGAGGAACTTACAGAACTACGCAAGAACATTGATGAGAATCTACCGAAGGAATTTATCAAACACTCAAAGTCTCTAGCAAGAGCCCCTATTTTATTTGTAAAGAAGAAGGATGGGGGTCTCCGGATGTGTCTGGACTATCGTGGACTGAACAAAGTCACTATAAAGAACAGATACCCTCTACCACTCATATCAGAGCTCTTGGAATGCCTTGGAAAAGTAAAGCTCTTCACAAAGATTGACCTTCGAGGAGCTTACAACCTTGTCAGGATCAGAGAAGGAGACAAATGGAAGATAACATTTCGAACAAGGTATGGACACTTTGAATATGTAGTTATGCTATTTGGTCTTAGGAATGCTCCAGCTATCTTTCAACCTATGATGAATGATATCTTTCGAGAGTATTTAGATGACTTTGTGGTAATATATCTCGACGATATCATGATATTCTCCAAAAATGTAGAGGATCATGAATATCATGTAAAGATACTCCTAGAGAAACTAAGAGAAAAAGGGTTATGTGCAAAATTGGAGAAGTGCTCTTTCCATCAAGCAAAAGTGGAGTTTCTAGGATACATTCTATCAGAAAAAGGAATCTTTGTGGACCCTAATAAGATCAAGGCAATCCTTGATTGGCAACCACCTTTCGGTGTTCGAGATATACAATGTTTTTATGGGGTTTGCCAATTTTTATAGGATATTCACAAGAGATTACTCCAAGATAGTGACATCTCTTACCAAGCTTATAGGAAACTCGAAATTCTCATGGACCGAAGAAGCAGAAAAGCCTTTCAAACCTTGAAATTAGCATTCAACACTGCTCCAATTCTAGTCCATCCTGATTCTAGCAAGCCCTTCTTCCTAGAGACAGATGCATCAGACTTTGTTGTAGGGGCCATTCTATCATAGTATGGAGATGATGGACACCTACATCTAGTTGCATATCATTCAAGGAAATTTTCCCCTCCAGAGACTAACTATGAAATCCATGATAAAGAACTTATTGCCATAGTAGACGTGTTTGATACCTGGCATCACCATCTAGAAGGAGCAGCTCACAGAGTTACTGTGTATACAGATCACAAGAACTTGGAGTATTTTATAACAACTCGCATCCTCAATAGAAGGCAATCTCGATGGAGTAACTTTCTATCCCGGTTCGACTTTGTCATCACCTACTATCCAAGACGTCAACAAGGTCAGTCAGATGCCTTGTCCAGAAGATCTTACCTTGCACCAAAGAAGGGTGAAGAGGCCTTTGATCAACAAGAAAGTGTATTACTCAAGCCTAAGCTTCTCCAGTTAGCAGTTATCTCTTCAACCCATCACAAAGATTCAGCCTTGAATCATTTGATCCGTGAGAATCTACCACAAGATGAATTGTTTTGTAATGTTAAGCAGAAAACTCAAGAAGAAAAAGTCCAAGAAGTAAATGAATTTCAAGAAAAGGATGGATTACTATTCTATAAGAACCTATTGTATGTCCCTTTAGGAAAGCCCAGGATCCAAGTACTTCAACAACATCATGACAACCTTGCAGCAGGACATTTTGGAGTAAATGAAACAATAGAACTCATATCAAGGGATTTTTGGTGGCCTCAAATGTGGAAGGAATTCAAAGAATATATTCAAACCTATGACACTTACAATAGATCTAAGGTACCGTGACATAAACCTCATGCCCTCTTGCAACCTTTACCTATTCCAGAAAGGCCATGGGCTTCACTGTCTATGGATTTCATCACAGATCTACCAAAGTCAGATAAGTATGATGCCATTCTTGTTACTGTGGATAGATTTATAAAGATGGCGCAGTTTCATTCCAACTACAAAGGCAATCACAGGTGCAACCACTGCTAGACCTTTTCTCAGATACATCTTTAGGCTTCATGGATTTCCTGATGATATTGTCAGTGATCGAGGTCCACACTTCATATCCAGCTTTTGGAACAGTCTTTGCAAGCTCTTTGGTGTTCAAGTTAAATTGTCCACAGCAAATCATCCACATATTGATGGACAAACAGAACGGGTGAATCAAGTCCTAGAGCAATATCTCCGTTGCACTAGCAACTATCACCAAACTATTGGTTTGAGTTGTTCCCCTTTGCAGAGTTTGCCTATAACAATAGTGTTCATGCATCTACTAAGCAAACTCCCTTCTTTGCAAACTATGGACAACATCCAAGGATGGATATACAGCTCTCAAATCATGTCAAGAATCCAATTGTCGGAGACAAGGCCCAGTACCTGATGGACATTCACAAAGAACTCAAGGAAGAGATCCATAAAGCTCAAGAACAATATAAGTACTATGCAGATCAACATCGTGTCCAGAATCCATCGTATCAAACTGGGGATAAAGTATGGTTACAAAGAAACAATTTGCAAACTTCAAGGCCTTATGCAAAGTTAGATCATCAAAGATTTGATCCATTTACCATCTTGGCCAAGATAAATCCAGTCACCTTCAAGCTCCAGCTACCAAGTACCATGAGAATACATCCAATTTTCCATGTATCCATGTTGGAACCATATCAGATTTCACCATTGAGGGGGGAGAGACCTAATCCTTCACCACCTATCGAGATTGAGGATCATGAAGAATTTGAAGTCGAGCATGTCCTAGTAGGTACAACCGTGGAGGATATAATTTGAAACCAACTTGTAGATATTGAAGCAAATTAGATAGAAACCTAGGTAGATACTTAGATGCCGAAATGGGAAAAGTTAAGATGGATTGGACCGATGGGAGAATCGTTAAGGATATTACCCTTGCTAGAATAGTCAATCAATAAAGAGCACATCTATGTAATACTTAGTATGTACGTTGTATAAATGAATGCATAAGTATATGTGAGTGCATATGTAAACATTTGTTAATGGGTAAGGGGGGTGGAATCAAACTGTTCTCGTACAAGTTCTTGCATGTATGTGTAAACAAAAGTATGCATGTCTGCATATGTGTGTAATTATGTATGTCACAGTGGAAAAGAGGAGAGGGGCTCATTCAGTTGTGGGGTGTGTATATGTAAGATGATGCTTAAATAATTGTGTATGTGTTGGAGGTGGAAAGTCACCAAGTGGCTTTCAATGGCTAAAGAGAGAGAAAGACGATCGACGGTTCTGAAGAAAGGAAGCATCAAAACATGATAGATGAGTCATGGATAAGTAAAGACTTGGTGTGACTCACAAAATTTCCAAATTATCACCAAAATGACCTCTTATACATGTAAATCTATCCTTTTTTTTTTAAGGAAGTTCGGCCTTAGCCTACTCTCCCAGACTTGTATTAAATAAAAGGAAAATAAAAGTACAAGTGAAGGGGACTAGTGCCCACAGGACCCCCCAAGTCCCACAAAGCAGGGGAAGATCTTACAAAGTTTAGATGGCATTACAAAGAAGGTTAATCATCCTCATCACCCTCATGTGGGACCCACTTGGGTTTGAGCTTGTTGTTGATGAGAAGGAGCACTTTATGATGCCTAAAAGGGGGGGATTTCTTACAGTTGGTGATTCTTTTACCAAGAAGGAACAACGATTTCTCGATCGATCACTCTTTAGGAGAGTCGCCGAGGTTATAAGCACATCTTTCCAGCCAGATCTTCCAGAGGACCTCCCCTCTGATGGCACTCCAGAGAGTCGTCGAGCAACCAATCGCTTCTCCAAGGAGAGCTTGTTTCCAGCCGATATGCTTGTAAAGTCTAACTTTCTTTTCGACAATCTGCCAGAGCCCGTTGGAGTTGGGACAAGTAAAGAAGATGTGACCAACATCTTCAATGGACCAGCAACAGCGCTTGCACCAGGGAGGCACCCCACAAATTTTGTTAGCCTTTAGGTTGGTCCACATTCCCTATGAAGAATTTTCCATAAGAGGTCAGACTTTTTGTTTTCTAAGAGAGGGTGCCAAATAGCCATGAACTTCATATCCCACCGCAGAGGCGTCCACGACAGGCACCACTTCTTGTTGAGGGTGACCTGGTAATCAGTGTTTCTGTTGATATTCGGGATTTTTGTTAGGCAACTACCATTGTGCCATCTGAGACCCAACGGTCATGGCGATTTGTGTCCCAATAGAAGACGGAATTTAGAGTGGTCCCAAGCAAGACATCTGCTCTGTAAAATAATCCATTCTTCATAGGTAATGTTGATGCTAGGCTCAATATCCTCGAAGTTCATCCATTGGTTGGTGTCTTGTTTCCAGAGATGTTTCCATTTTCTGAAGCCCTTGTTCTAGAGTCTCTTTGCCCTTCGAATGTTCCAAGATTCCACATTCTTGATGCCATGGATAAAAAACCAGATAGAGTCATTCTGTCTGATATCGGCTGCCCACTTCTAGTCTTCACTGATTCTTATGAAGCTTTTGAATTTATTCCAACTCTTCCATAGGGAGCACACCAAATTCAAGCCTTTCGGGAAAGTCGAGATCGGGAAAACAAAAGGGTCAAAATGACAAGCTTCTTCCAATTCGGATATCCCACAAGGGTCAACATGTTCTTGTTTCTAAAGATCAATTTGGCCCACGAAGTCTCCTTGCACCATGCCTTAATCATCCATTTTGTCGCAAGTTTGTTAGCCATGCATCCAATATCCAGAATACCAAGGCCCCCACTATCCTTTTGGCTAGTGCAAATCGACCATTTGATTTTAGGTACCCCCTCTTGTTGGGGTCTCCCATCCAAAGGAAGTTTCTACAAATACTTTCCAGTTTGGATAGCTCTTTCTCTTTCAATCTCCAACATGAGAGGAAGTATATGGTCGACGAAAGGAGAAACGTGTAAATAACCATTGCGTGACCCGCCAGGTTGATTTGCACACCTCTCCAATAGCTAAGCTTGCTTTCGACTCTGGCTAAGACCCAATTCCATCGTTGCTCCAATGAGATACCAAAGCCCGAGGGAATCCCAAGAAGCCAGAAAATTTGGTCTGGCAGAATGTTTTGATAGCCATGCTCAAAGAGAAGATCGGGTTGAATCCCGACAATATCTCTGAAGGCGGTCTTTGAGTGTTTGATTTTGGATCCAGAGGATTTGCAAAAAGTATCCAGGCACCTCCAAAACATCTCTAGGCTAGTACAATCATTGTGGACAAATGCATTCATGTCGTCAGCGAAAAGTCTCATGGTAATCTGGCCATGATTCCGGGGCAACGAGAGGCCTTTGATATTACCAACTTCCACCTCTTGTGCCACAAGCCGGCTAAGCCCTTCCGTGGCAATGGCAAAGAGAAGGGGAGCCAATGGGCACCCTTGTCTAACCGATTGCTTTAATTTGATTGCCTTTGAAAGATGGCCATTAACATTAATTTGAGTCGACGCATTTCCCAGAAGGGTCGAAATCATCTTGGTGAATTTCTGGCTGCAACCGAGATATTTAAGTGATTGCAAAGTATACTCCCATTCCAGCCTATCGTAAGCTTTGTCAAAGTCAATCTTGAGGAAGACCACATCTTGTCTTGACTCATCCGCGAAGTCAAGACCTTCCCAAATATCAATAATGGCTTCCAATATTGATCTTCCTTTGACGAAAGCTTTTTGGTCCTCCCTGAGCCAAACTCTTAGATGGTCGAAAATTCTATTGGCTATGAATTTAGCAATGATCTTATATCCCATTTGAAGCATCATGATTGGCCGCCAATTCTCCATTCTATTCTTTTCCCTTTTTTTGTGAATTAACTTGATGATGCCATTGTTGACACAAGTCGAGAGCGCACCAAACTCGATCGCCTCTTGCCAGACCAAACGAAGAGGGGTCGTCATCACCAACTTGAAGGACTTAAAGAACTCATTAGTGAGCTCGTCCAGCCTTGGTCTTTTCCCACTGGGAAGGGCATCAATGACTTCAATGATTTCATTTTCTGAGATAGGGGCATCAAGCAAGGATCGAAGGTTGAGTGGGATCCTATGAGAGGAAACCCTAGAGATGGCCGCCATGCAGTCCTGTCTATGTGGGGAGAGGGGAGTTAAGGTCCCCAAGATTCTCGTGAAATGTTCTTCAATGATTCTGATATTCTCTTCTTCCATATTGCAGGGGATCGATTCTCTGTTTTGTTTCTTTTTGAGAATACTGCACATCTCTTTGGTGGGCCTGTCGGCTTTGCCCGCCCACCACTACTTAAAGAAAATTCACAAGTTTTTCCTTTGAATTTCTTCCTCATATCTCAGCAGCGCTCTGATTCTTTGTAGACCCTTCTGGGATTGATCTTTTCCTTTGTTCACTTCCTCCTCAAGTCTCCATAGTTCATGATATAGAGCTTCTCTTCGTCCGCGCCAAACAATATGGAGCATCTTCTTGGTTCTTATCATGATCTGACACGATTGATAAACATATGCGATGGATGAACTTTTCCAATGAATCGTGACAGACGAACTTTTATTTTAGTCGATTGCAATGGGTCACGATAGTCAATGATTTTATGTTGAATGGAAGATGCAGCACCGTTTTTCGTGATGGTCAAATGAAGCGCTCACGATGGTTAGTCTCCAATCGATCGCAATCAACACTGCTCTAGTCAATCGCGATGGACAAACTTCCACAATGGACGAACTACTCTAGCCAATCATGATGGACGAACCTAGGCTGTAAAATGCGAAGTTCAAAAAAGTGTGCTCCACTGATGCCCATCCTGCTCATCCTATGTGCTCCATGTGCAATTGTGGCGAGTATTAATGTCTTGACCCAAAGGAATCACTAGAAAAAGATCCAACACAAACGTTCGATGGTCTTTGAGAAAACTTTATCAATGGTGCTAGAGAAGTGCAAACCTTCATTGCTCACTTGATTGCACATCTTTGATAGCGTTGAAGAACACATCGTCCATGATCTTGAAGAACATACCTTGAAAGAAAGGGAGCAAGTCCGCTCAATCGAGGAGAAAACTTTGCTTTTAGTTGCTTGTCCATCGCGAAGAGGACTTGGTTTCCCTTTCCTGTCCTCGTTTGATGCTTGGTTTCCTTTTCCTATCCTCGTAGACTATTATTGCAATTCTCAAGCCCCTTGTAATTATCTAGCTCCTTGCATTATGATCTGATCCTTGGAGATGCTTGGTTTCCTTTTCCTATCCTTGTAGACTATCCTCGTTTGATGCTTGGTTTCCTTTTCCTATCCTCGTAGACTATCATTGCAATTCTCAAGCCCCCTGTAATTATCTAGCTCCTTGCATTATGATCTGACCCTTGGAGATGTGACGGGTCGAAGGGTCGAAGCCTAATGGTCTATCTTTGGAACAGCAGAAGTCTTCCTCGGTGTGCGATTTGGGGTCCCTATCATGACTTGTGCGGCCCCCTCCCTCTTGATAAGCAATTTGGCCCCGACCCAAGGGGTGATTGGTAACCTGTCCCCTATTCTGGAGGGGGGATCTTGTGTCGCTCATGGGGCCTCCGAGGGTGTTGAGCCTCCCTTGGTCTCTCTTATTAGAGCTACAATTATGTCAAAGCAAGAAGAACTCAAGAAAGTCTGCCTCGTTGGTCAAGTGTTTGGCCCTAGGCCTCCGCTCAAAACCGTGCGCCAATGGCTTCGAAAGCAGTGGTTCCTTCGGGGATGATTGTTAGAAAGTGTCAACTCTTACCGACAAGTCACATGTTGTTAGTATTTGAAAATGAAGATATGGCGTTCCGAGCCGTCAGTGTCGGAACGTGGAAACTTGGGCGGGCAACCCTGTGCCTATTCAAATGGTCCCCTGATTTTATGTCCGACAATTCAAAACCCCTCTGCTACCCTCTCGGGGTCGATCTCACTAACCTACTGTACTTCTTGTACAACTTCGTGTGGGAAATCATATCACCAATCGACAAGCCGCTGGCATCATGGGAGGATGTTGGGGGTATCATTTATGAAGGTGCAAGGTACTCTTTCAATGCTCGGTGGCACCCTCATATCTGTGTCGAGGCTGACCTCCGCACGCCGCTTCCATCAAAGATCAAAATGGACCTGGGTGAAGGAGCTGTCTGGGAACAAGACATTAACTACAAAAACCTACCTAATGCGTGTTTTTGTTGTGGCCAACAAGGCCATAGGATTAAAGATTGCCCACTAAGACAAAGAAACCAACAAAAACAAGATGCTTCTAGAAAAACTCAAGACAACACAAATAACTTGTTCTACAATCTAGAAAAAGAGATTAATGAGTTTGATTACCCAAGTAGGAACCACTTTGAGGTGGACACCAGCGACAAAGCCCAAGAGATCCCTGATAATGAAGAAAACAATCAGGAGGGCTACAATACAATTAAAGAAGATGAATTTACCACTAGTAACGAAGACAATATGGATAGTGAAAGTTCCATCATTGGATCGACTATTCCAGAAACGGTCTCGTGTTCACTCCAACACGAGGCCTCCCGCAAAGGGAACAAATCGATTGAGCTACCTTAGAAAAGCCCCCACAAGAACAAATTACTAAGTCAGGGATCCCTTCCAACGAAAAACAAAGATGAATCCAAGAGGAGAAAGGATAAGGCACCCTCTCAGAGGGAGGTTAACTTACAGTAATGATCATCATCTCGTTAAATGCTAGGGGGCTGACTGACCCCTCAAGAGCAACCATCATTGGTCAGTGTTGTGTGACATTATTCTAAACCTTGAATTTATTTGTATTCAAGAAACTAAAATTGATGGAGTTGACCTCTAGAAACGCCTTACACATGTCTCCCTGACACATGTCTGGATTTCAATGAATCACCACCCGAGATCCGACGGGATAGTAATTGGTATAAACATATGTCCATAAACCAAAATCAATGTATTTTGCTCCACTTTTATGCAAACCAAAGAGTCTCTGAGCCTACGAACTGATTCGCTAATCCTCTAACTTCTCATCAGATGTTTTTTGCCACTTGATTTGTGTACCAAATGAGATTTTCTCACCTATTTTTAATTAAGCTCGATATAAGAGTGTGAATAGGGTCGCTTTTAAAAGATCCTATAAAAATGTGAACTCACACTGTCTTCTTGCTCAATCTATGAGTTTTTTTACATCAAATTGATCATGGGTGAAGCTTGCTTCTATGCTTGTGTGTCCATGTGCATGTGTGCATGATTCCTCTTGTGTGTGCATATCTACGTGCATGGTGAAGTTCTCCATTCTACAAAAATTATCTCTCCATTTGATAATTCATAGTCACACACATATATGCACACACACATACATACATACATACATACTTACTTACTTACTTACGTACTTATGGACATACATACATACATACATACATACATATGTTGATATATTTTGTTCATGATGTGTGTGAACACACTTAGGACCGTCAGAGCACTTTTTTCCCTCTGTAGGAGGTTTCTTTTGCCTAGCTTGTACATATGCCTATAACCTTAATGGGTGGCTAACCTTTTTACATTCACTTGGTAATACATTTAGTAGTGTGTGTTGTGCTTCAAGCTTATTCTTCTTCATTGTGTTGTTCATGTGCTTTCATAGACCTCAAACTCCAACAACTGGTATCAGAACAAGTCGCCACTTCATCTAGGGCATCATCGCGGTCACAGTCTCAAGATCAAACAAAATTTGATGAGCATACAGAGGGCGATTAGCAGTTCAAAACAACTTCATTGTGTGGTGTCAAAATTTTGATTTGAGCTCGTTTCAGCATTCAAATGCACTATCATAGTGCTTGTGCAGACAATTTTGTCTTTTCGTATCAAACGTACATACAAGTTCCGATTCGACAGTATGACCCCCTCAAATTTTGCTACAAAATTAGCAGAGCTTTATAGATAAACTTTTTGAGATACAATTGTTCTACATCATGGTATTTAGCTAGTGGCCAAGGTTGAAAGCAATGATGTATTCCATATGTTGGCTATTAAGAGCAAGTTGAATGGTACTAATTACCCATTATGGGAATATAATGTTTCATGTATTGTTAGCAAAAGTTTCTGGAGTATCGTGCAAGGTATTGAAAAATGCCCTACTACATCTCTGAATACAGTTATTGAAGGTGATGCAGATGGTTTTGAAGATGATGATCTTCAGAATCCTATTCGTGCTGCAGTTCCTGTTCCATCTACTGTAGAGAAAATTTGTTAGGATGTCAGAGATGCTTAGGCATATGCATTGATAGCTTTCTCTGTCCAATGTGCCATTTCCCTCGTATTCACTCTTGGAAAACAACAAAGGATGCTTGAGATACACTTATCACTTTATACTAGGCAAGAAATGAGGCTTGTGTTGCTTACCTCCAAAAACATTTGGAGACTAAGCATATGAATGAACAAAAAAGATTTGAAGGAGTAGTTTCTTGATAAACAAAAAAGATTTGAAGGAGCAGTTGATTTTTATGATGAAGTATTTCCACATAGTTCACTTGTACATACCTTTCTTAATGGTGTTCTAGATTCATATTAGAGTTTTTCTTTTACTCTTTGATTAATGATGAAAGGTAATCCAAATGCCTTAACATTTGAGGAGCTAGTCTCTGTTTTGTTGCAAGAAGATCAGTCCAAGCAAAACAAGTCCATTATGTGTATTAAAGATCAAGATTTCTTAGCTAGTCAGAAGGGCAAAGGCAAATGGAGCTAGTCTACTAGTAAGCAAAAATCTGCTAATGCTGCACAGTCGAAGAAGAAAGACAAAGATGAGAAAAAAACTAGAAATGCAAAACTAATTTTGCAAATACTATAAAGGAAATGATCATGTCATAAAGAGTTGTCCAAAATTGGTTGCAAAAAAGGCAAATAAGAAATAGACTAGAATTTGTTGCAGAGGCCACTACACCAAAAACAGAGTCTACTAATCTTCTACAAAATGAAGAATGTGCATTTACTACTATTTGCCACTATGAACCATCTTCTCATGGGCAACTAAATATATTACCTCACAATATAGTTTCTTAAGTTCACTTGAGTCTGCCCCTACATTGAATATTGTCACATGCACAAACAACTCCTCATATCCTATAATGGGAGTTGGTAAGATCATCTTGACTATTGCTGATGGTAGTTCTATCACATTGTTTGATGCTTTGTATGTGCTAGGGATCAAGAAAAATATGTTGTCAGTTTTAGCATTAGCCAAGATTAGCTTGGTTCTCAAATTTGTTGATGACAGGTGTACAATTCATGACCTCTCAAATGGCAATGTCATTATTGCTTCTGGTTTTTTATGTTGTGGATTGTATTAGCTCATAGAGTATGAAAAATATGTCAATGATTCAACATGTGGAGCTCAAGATTCTCAGGCTATCTTAGATGAAAAGCTTTGATGGAGCACTTTGTTCATCTGAATTTTACGAGTTTGCAAGGCCTATAAAAATCTGAAATGGTGTCCTCTCTACCAAAACTAGAGGCACCTATAAACATGTATGTGAAGTCTATATTTTGGGAAAAAAATAGCTTTCTTCCTTTGCTAAAGATGGTTCAGGTCTATCCTTCCCTAAATTTTTGTGACTTTCATCGATCATTTTGCCAGGCATGCATGAGTTTATCCATTGAAAGCAAAGTCCAAAGTATTTATATGATTCAAACAGTTTTTTTATTATAGTTGTAAATCTCTCAGCATGTAAATTGAGCACCCTCCATTTTATTTGAGGGGGAGGATACATGTCTTCTAAATTTAATGCATTTCTAGTTGATCAGAGGATAAAATATCAATCTACAATGTTGTATACACCTCAATAGAATGGAGTTGTTGAAATAAAGAATAGGGTTTTCATGGAGATGGCAAGGTGTATGGTTAAAAGCTAGGCTTTACCACAGCTTCTGTCTTGAGCCTGTTATGTGTGCATCATATGTACTTAACATATGTCCCACCAAAGTACTGCAATATATCACTCCATATGAGGCTTGGAATTATTGCAAGCCATCTATTACCCATGTGTGTGTCCTTGTTTGTTTGGCATATGCATTAGTGCATGAACAACACAAGAAATTGGATGATAAAGCAATGAAATGTATTTTTGTTGGGTATCATTCTAAAAGAAGTCTATCATCCATATCATCCACAAAGTAAACACATTTAGCCATTACTTTCATGTACTAAGGGGACATCAGTTAGCTTTAAAGATGTGTATGACACTTTGTTGCCTCGTTTTACACAAGGACAGACAAGTGTTGGTCCAAATGAGGTGATTTCTCAACGTTGTTTTTGTGAAAGATGCAATTTCAGCCATTACTTTCATGTACTAAGGAGACATCAATTAGAGCCAAAGATGTGTATGACACTTTGTTTCCTCTTTTTGCAGGAGCACAATCAAGATTGATTTGCATGCCTCTTTTCAAATGTCAAATTTGGGGCATTTGCATCATTATTTGGGCATTCAATTTATGCAAGTTGATGGGGGAATAGCTTTGTGTCAAATGAAATATATTGACACATTATTGCAACATTTTGGCCTTGAAGATTGTAAACATATTTCCAGTCCTATGGAAACAACTTTATGGTTGAGTCTTCATGATGTTGGAGATGCAATTGATGTTGTTCTCTATTAATATCTTGTTGGATGCTTGATTTACTTATGCATAAATCGGCTTGATATTTAGTTTGTCATCTCACATATGAGCATATTCATGCATTTCCGAGATGTCAAGCATTGGCACACGGTTAAGCACATCTTTTGCTACTTAAGTGATACCTGACTACTTGGATTGTTTTTATCCCAAGGTGGGATCACTACCGCTAGATTTACATGCTTTTTCTAACTTAGATTACTTTATCAGAGTTTTCCAATCAGACACCCAAGTTATGAAAAGATAGACCTATTCTAGAGGAATCCAATGTCAAACTTGTGTGTATGGATATAAAGTTTGAAGAGACACCAAACATCTGGAATCAAGTTTCAAAACCCTCACATGCGTCCCTCTAGTGGATACATTCAGGGGTCTCACATTCCTAATAAATGTTTTCAATCAATTGCCCAAGACACACAAGGCTCATTGCACTGAATCTATGTATTGTCAAAGGACTAATCTGCTAGAGAGGATGGTGTCCATCCTTCTTTGTAGCCTTATGTAGGGAACAAGCCTCCCTAATGCTTATTTCAGATAAAAAACTATCCTTCAAAAAACACAAATTTTCAGAAAATGGATAGTAGAGAGATGTGCTGATTGGTTGTGGAACCTAAAGTTGCCTCTCTGCAGATGGCATCAGAGTGGCCCATTTTTCTTTGCCATCATGAATCGCCCTATCCATGCTGATAGCACCCACTTCTCAGTGATAGGTCTGTGGGGATCAAGGTTAAGGTTTTCCATCCTACACTCGTGCAAGTTGACATTTTTATCTTTCGATGCCAATTATCTTTGGTTCAGTGCTCTGACTGAACTTGTTTCAAGGTACAGATGGATGCATGACACCCTTGAGACAGAATCTGTTTGGAATTACCTGTCTATGCAACTTGATCACCATATTCATCATTGTGCCCTACCAGAATACAAGATTTTCCCCTAGAACTTTGGACCTCTTTGTCACTTTGTCATATACCCTCGACCCTGCTTAGTCCTTTCCATGGTTATTAGCTGGCAGACTGTAATGCTTGTATCCTGACTACTATGCATCAACCAATTATTTTGTAGTAGTACATTGGATGGAAGCCCTTAGCCCTTCGATGGCACAAAAACGAAAATGATTATAGTGAGGAAGTTCTGCAACAACTTTCTACTGGCCTTTATTTTATGTCAACAAACATGCATGATGCATTTCAGATTGCGAATAAATAACATTTTTGTAAATTACACGATTGAATCCTTGAGATGTAAGAAGATGTGATTTGTCCATGATCACGACATAATAATCCTTCACATTATAGTATGGGGATAGCTGTTAAGTTTTGCTCAAACATAATACCACATGAATTCAAAACTTTCTGTCATCAATTTCTATCAGTAGCTGTGGAATTAAGACGATACATATTATGGTGTGAATTCAAGCATCCTTTCGCAGTCTGCTTAGAAGCCCTGACATTTCCATCCAACTCAGAACCTGTGCCACACCCTCCTTCAATGACCTGCTCTCATAGTCCAGTTCCTTCTTTGCCTTCTCACTGCTGTAGCACCACTGCTTTCCTAAAACCCTTACCATCTATATAAAACAGATTGATTCATGACAGACAATTTTAAAGATATTATTAAAGAGAATGGACAGGAATCTGGTAACAAAGACAAATCCAAATAGTTTAAAATCTGTTAGTTTTAAAGATCCACAATCAATATAGAGATACAAATGAAATAGAGACATGAGAGAGAATAGACAAAATCAGATGGAGCAAAGCTACACATATTCCAAAAGAATCATAAAAAAATGCATACAAATGCACATGCTGCTGCCTTTCTTCATAGCTTCACAATCTCCATCATATGTAGATGATCTCCTCCATGTGTAGATAAGCTTCAACATTATGTCCTCAAAGATATGATTGAAGTACAAGATCTATAAGTTGCTGCCCTCTTTGTTGAAGAAGGAGAAAACCCTAAATCCAACTCCTCCAAGGTTGAAGAGAGACCTCCAAAGCCTAGCTCAAGGTTCAGCATTCAAAATAAATAATGGGCTAGGAACTAGTCTTTATATAGGATATGTTCCAACTTGAAAAGCTACCAACAAAAGCAAGAAAAAGCCCAATTCCACAATTTGCAGTGCAAAATATGGGATTCCCTTTTTTTTCTTTTAAGTTGCTTTTGTTCATTTATGATATTGTAATTTATATCCAATAAAAATCTGACAGATGGCTTTTGTTTGACTTTCTTTTGTCCTGTTTTTGGCTTTTGACCAAAACTAGGGTTAGGCTTTTCACTCTCAAAAACTGATCCAAATAACTTGTGTCATACATCAATAGATAGCTCTTGAATAGTAGTATCCAAATTCGAAATAGTACTATTCAAATATTATTGTCGAATATTATTTAGTACTCCCAGTAATTATCATAAATTTTCTCTCAAATTGAGGGTTCAGGTAAGGTTTTCTTTGTACAATTATGTTTGCGTTCTCCACTTTTCCATTAAGTTGGACCTCTTTTGAGATTCTTATCTCCAATTTACTATGCTTTGAAAGTTAGCTCGCTGCGCTCGCTGCCTACTCCCCCTCTTTGTCTCTGCACCTCCCCCCCTGCTGCCGCCTCCCCCCTCCCTCTTTCCCCACTTCTGCCCCCTCCCTCGTAGTGCTAGCTGCACCCCCTTCCCCCAAAAAAAAAAACCTCTTCCCTGCTGCCTCCCCCTCCCACTACCCTTCCCCTCCTCCCCTCGTTGTCCTCTCCCCCCTCCCCGCTGCCCCCTCCCCCCTTCCCCCCATCCCTGCCTCTTTCCTCCAGCCCTCCCTGTCTTCTTTTCGCCCTCTCCCCCTCCCTTTTTTTTCCTTTGGCTTATTTCTTGCCGCCTGTCCCTGGGTGGGTGTCGTAGAAATAGCCTCGGAGCCGCCTCCTCTCCTCCCGTGAGCTTCAGACACCGATGGCCTCAGAGCCTGCCCCTCATAGGGACTCACATGAAGCCCCTTCACCCGACTCCACTTCGTCGCCCATCTGGATCTCCCTTATCGATGAGGGAAGAGCGAGTTTAGATTCAGAAGTTGAATGCCTACAAGCATCATCAGTTATCCGCAAAATCATCAAACTGCGCTCGGCCGTGGCAAGCTCAGGGAACTTCTCCTGCGCAGCTTGTTTGCCGAAGTGAGCAAGCTAGTTGATATCCATACCTTGGGCCTAAGCTTCTATCAGGTTGAGCTCGGATCTCCAGAGGCCATCACCAGGATGATCGCCTTGTGACCTATTGTAGTTCTGGCTCGTCGTGCCTATGTTTGCCCATGGATTCATGGCTTTAATCCATCGGCAGCCTCCTCTTTGGCCATCATTCAGGAAAGCACGCGGATTTCCTATGACAGCATGCTTTCTTGGCCTTTGGCATGAGTATTTACCCCCTTCTACCATGGATTGGTGAGTCTCTTGGCACCTTCTTGGAGGTTCCAAAGACTGCAGCCTCTCTCTGGTGGCCAGGGCAACAGGTATTTCTTTGGTTGAGATTCTCATCTCTGACCCCGCGCAATCGCCTCAAAGATTGAGCTATTCTCTGAGGTGAGTGGTTGATTCAAAGAGTCGAGTATTCAGGCCTTCTGAATCAATGTTTTTCCTGTTGCAAGGTTGGTCACCTTGCGAAGGCATGCCCATTGAGGACTAGATGTCGGACCAGATAGGAGTCGGGGCAGGAAGCTCAACGGCCACCGGATCAGGCACCTCACGCCCGTTTGGCCTTTTCGATTCCTTCTGGCTCCTCACGCAAGGACGAAGTGGATCACCTCGCCTTTCTTGTGCCCCTGCTTCCACGACCAGCCCCTCTTCCTCTGGCACAAGTTGGCAACAGCCTAGACAAACAGAGAAGTTTGGATGGCAACCCCGTCCAACGTCCCAAGAGAGATTTGTTCCCGAGGGGAATCGATTCAACACATTTCACGAGGATTGTCCCGTGGACCCTTGTGTCAGGATCGAGCAAGGACCCCCACTTGGTACTCCCACCTCTTTGGTGCCATCGCATGGGCCTTCATCCTCGATCCCCACCATGCCGCTATCCTTCCCTGGGCCCTCCTCTTCTCCGAGACCCCCTCGGAAGCTTGTACGCCTCCTCCTGGTCCTCGGTGATCCCTTGATAGTGACTTCTTGGTGAGTCAAGTGGTCCATGAGGATCAACCTCCACTGCGGCCCCCTTTCTCGTTGGACACGTCGCCCTTGATTGCTATACCTCCGGGGGCTCATCAGTTTCGACTACCATTTGCAATGGGAGAGCTTTGGCTATGAGTTTGCGAGCTTTTTCTTCGGTCAAGAGGATTCTATTGAGACACATGTTAGGGCCAATGCTCTGGCCCTCCCCTCTCGCAACTAGATTGACTTGGAGTTTGCCGTTGCTTTCTTATTCCCACTATGCGGAGCTACACAACCGGACTAGTCTCTTGGCGGATGTTATTGAGTTTTCTCACCATTGGGGATCTTGACTTCACCGACCTATTTGTCAGAGCCTAGGTTAGAGAGAGTCAGCTTATTTTGTATGTGCTTGCAGATACTCGAACTGCTCTCGGGTACATGTATATACATGAGGAGATTGGCTTGGAGAAGGCACTGGCGACCGGTGAGTCTACATGGCTTAGTCTATGCAAGGTTCTGCCGGAGGAGTTGGCCGCAAGGACGTTTGGACTCGGATTACTCCCCATCCAAACCTACCTCAAAGATGGCTCGATTCATTGTTGTAGGAGCATCTTGGTTTGCCTTGTCTCCATGAAGGTTATCTCATGGAATGTTCACGGACTTGGCAGGCCTCAATTCTTACATTACAAGGCTCGCCTTGGCAAGAGCTCTGCCACTGTTTGGTTGGCGGATCCATTGATATTATGATGCTTCAGAAGCATCATCTCTCATTGAGCCATATGCGGCAATAAAGACACCTTTTGCCGAGACATGGGGAGGCTTTTTGGTCAACTGGGTACGGGCCCAATGGCTCTCGGGATGGTGTATGTATATCTGTTGGGGAGCCCTTACAGTCCACGATTGTGGATAGAGAGGAGATTATACCTGATAGGTCCATCCGGATGATTTTACTACGTGGGGACACAAGATATGGTTTCTTAACCTTGTATGCCCCGAACCATGTGAGTGCTTGTGCCACTTTCTGGTCACAAATCATTGATGCTATTCCGCATGTTGATGCTTGGTGTGTTGCGCGTGACTTCAATATGGTTGAGGCACCTAAAAATCATAGAGGGGTAGCCACACCATTGTGTATAGCTCTGAGCTTGTAGCTTGGGAGAGATTATGCTTAACCTTGAGGTTTCACTGATGTATGGCACACTGAGGGTTTTATCAGAGAGACACCCTCCATTTTTCTTGTTCCAACATGGAATTGGAGGGATGAATCTCTCCAGGATTGATCACATATATTTCAATGACGTATTGGTTGATTATGGTGGTAGGACTTGCATTGTGGCCAGTGATGTATTGGTTGATTATGGTGGTAGGACTTGCATTGTGGCATGCTCTCCCTTTTCTAATCATGCCCCTGTGGTTGCTTCATTCGTGGAGGGGGATACCAAAAGCCCCATGGTGATTCCTTAGCAGGTGCTGCTTGAAGGGTGTCTGACCGATCAGATTGGGTATGGGTGAACATGCAGGCATGTACCCCTAGTCAACTATCCCCTGGGCTTTCCATGCCCATGGTGTGGTCATGAGGCTGCTCCTTCCTCCCGTTACCACCCTTTCCTCTCTCCTCTCCTCTATGGCCTGCTTCATTCACTTGCCCCTTTCTCCCATGTAGGTCGGGAGCATGTCCATGGCAGCTGACCTATGGGGTGGAGAGACTGCCCCTTCGCTACCTATCAATCTAAATCTACAACACCACAAGTAATAATGAGTTTCAATACACTAGTTTTATTACCAATGTCCACAAGACGTGATAACAAACGAGCAATTAAGATAATTGCATTTACAATTTACAAACGATAACCATATCAATTAGTGACAATAAAAAAGAGCAATAATCAAAGAGAGAAATCATGCCATCCAATGTCCAAAATCCATATATTAACTATGAAAGAAGAAGTGTGTGAATAATATATGTAACATAATGAAAGATATTAGAGTCAAAACATCATATCACCAAAGACAATACAAGTGATTGCAGCAAAAGACATAATCATGACATGTCACATAGAACCAATCATCATGATACATATCATGATAGTGGATTGAGATGGTGTGGTCCATGGCATAGTGCTAACTAGCTAGTAATCTTCATAGTCCGTCCCCTCTAAAGAAGACTATGATGATAATGATGGAATATCACTCATGGTCATGAGATTTTCATCCTCATCATACTCATGCTCTACAATTGGAATCATGCCGATTCTATGTGATGATGTGCTCATATTATCTTCCTCTAGAGGTGGATCTCCTTGTGGGCATAATTTGTGCCACCTATTACTGCGTTGGTGTTGGAGCTCCACTTGTGGATGGAATATCCATATGAGGCTGCATACCCAACCAATGAGCTCATATGCATGTCATTCTCATATCAATACTCTCTAGCCCCATGTGAAGCATGTGATCTATGTCCCGCTCATCTCGAGCAATCATGATCTCCTCCTCTCTCCGTAGTTCTCACGAAAATGGTAAGAGATACCTATACATCACATAAATTATAAAATAGGACCATATGTTATGACACAAATGATAGGATTGTCCATTGTACAATCACAATGTACATTAGGATCGAACAATGCATATAATTCCGTTTACAATATGCATACGATTCGGGTTCCAAATGAAATCCTAGGGTCTGGAGCATTTGATGTGTTGTTCACTAAACTTATATAAATATATACATAAAATCATGTATATTAAATAATTATACAGATAAGAATAGATCATATGATGTTAATGCAATATATGTATATTATATAATTTAGATATGTTGTATGTATCATGCACATGTATAGTGCATACGATTTATCACTATGTATGTATGTATGAATGTATGTAATATGTATGAATATGATATGTATTATATATGTATTATGTATGTCTTATGTAATTTGTATATATTATATAATATGTGATATGTATTATGAAATATGTAAATTGTATGTACTTATGGAACATGTATGTAATAGTATGTAATAAAACTGATATATGTATATGCTTTATACTATATACTATGTATGTAATATTGTTGAATATTGTTAAGTGTAACAATAAAGGAAAAGTAGCCCAATTGGGCTTACTTCTTAAGACTTGCACATGCCACTTGTTAGATTGTGACTTCATATTCAACTTAGAAGCAAAATAATACTACTACCAACAATGAAGGAGACAAAATGAGCAAGCAAGCTTAACAATCTAAAAGTTTTAGTGAACTCTATCGTGCAAGTTTCAACTGCTACCAAATGAAGAATAAAGGCATCTTACACCCCATTTGTAG
>CM035431.1:148205330-148227830 GCA_020310875.1 Ceratopteris richardii
TGCTTTCTTTCCATGCTCTTTTTGTTGAAGCATTAACTACCCCTCATATTTGTAATATTTGACCTTGCCAAATATTAAATTAAGCATAGAAGAAATTGTAAACCATGTCTCAAGCACAAAACAAGAATAGGATCTCTTTCTTGATTAGAAAATAAGCAAAATGCTTGTAAACCAGAAGGCTATAGTTTATATCAGCATTCACACATGTTCTACATTTTAAAACACAATTGATCGATTTTGACGCAGCTAGTAATGGCTAATTCAACTTACCTATCAAATGGTACCCATCTTTTTATACATCACTCATGCTTCCTTGAAGACACAATGTGAAGTCCTTAACATTTCCAAGATTCCCGGCACATTGGCACAAAACCAAAATATACACCCGAAAGAGAAATGCAAAACTTGAAATGGTAAACCCTAATATATACATACATCCACACATATAAATGCATGAATGTGTGCATGCATCACTACATTGTGTCTAGACACGCACACAAGGTGGTCAGGTACGTTAAGTTCGGTGTGTTCGATATGTATAAAGTGCGAGGACCGAACCTTACAATCGAGGTAAGGTGTGTAAGGTTCGTTTAGTGTTCATTAGGTAAGTTTAAGGGTTAAGAACCTTACCTTTCCTTTGAGAAAAGATGCATAAGGTGTCTTCCATTACAAACATAATATATACTAGTATATAGTATATGCCTAGGTAATAGCCTCTAAGTTCAATAATCTATACTTTTGAATTCATTATTGAGTGTTACCATTCATAACGTAATACTTACTAATTATAGTTTCCACAATATTGAATATAATAAACATTTCTATACGTGCATTGTGCATTGTGCTTGTGACCACTTGGCACCAACATGTGTGACTCTGTGTGTGTCTCATGACTCATCATTCATGTGACTGTGTGTGTGTGTCTGACATCGTGACATGTGTGCGTGACTCTACATGTGCACTGTGCACATAACCAAATGCAAGACATCACATATGTATTATGCCATAGCCTATAAATGAGTGACATTGAGTGTGAAGTCATTTGGGTTGGCACGTCTGCAAGACCACCTTTAGGTTTTATGTCTCAAGAACAGCCAAAGGCAGGATCTCTCTCTCTCTCTCTCTCTCTCTCTCTCTCTCTCTCTCTCTCTCTCTCTCTCTCTCTCTCTCTCTCTCTCTCTCTCTCTCTCTCTCTCTCTCTCTCTCTCTCTCTCTCTCTCTCTCTCTCTCTCTCTCTCTCTCTCTCTCTCTCTCTCTCTCTCTCTCTCTCTCTCTCTCTCTCTCTCTCTCTGTGTCTGTGTGTGTGTGATGTCCAGGAGGCTTATCTTATCCACTTGCTAGCACTATCGGGGTGACACAAGGGTGACCTCTTTCACCCACCCTCTTTGGTCTCTACATTGATGAGATAGTGGACTTCATACAGCAGCAAGGGGGTGATGGCATTGAAGTACACGAGTCCACTGTCCATATTCTTTTATATGCTGATGATATTGTACTGGTTTCAGAGTCTGCAGAAGGTCTATAGCATCATCTACATGGCCTAGATGACTTCTGCACACACAGAAAGGCTTATCTGTGAACCTTGGCAAAACCAAGGTCATGATCTTTCATACATCAGCACAGGTACTCATACATAGTTTGTTCACAGTAGCAAGCGGACCAATCGAGGTGGTCAGATCATATGTTTACTTGGGAGTGACATTTACAGCAGCATTAGGGGTCTTCTCCTGCCCGTGACCGCATCACATGTGGGTATGCAGCACTAACTTTGATGGACAGACAGTGCCACCAGGCATATTTTCAGGAGCCCCGCACAAAGGGGAGGCTCTTCGACACTTTGGTCACGCCATCACTCATGTATGGGGCAGCCATTTGGGGTCCGGGATTAGCTACATCAGTATGGGCAGCATTGGAGAGGCCACAGATCCTCATGATTGCCAGACTTATACGCAGCAAGCCTACAGTACCACATGATATCATTAGCGCAGAGCTCGCTGCACCACCAATGCTAGCTGAGGCACTATTCCAGACAGTATGCCTATTACATAGACTTTGGAGCATGGATACAAAGCGCATTGCTTATCGTGCTTTCCAAGCATCACATGATATGGCATTAGCATGCAACACCTCCTCATGGTATGCACAGACACGAGATTGGCTGGCACACCATGGTCTTGACATAGATAGGCTACCACCACTACAGTATGACTTAGAGGCACCCACCTACTCGCTCTCTCATCAAGAGAGAAATAGGGTCATTCGCCGGGAGATATGGCATACATACATACAGAGGACATTGGTGAGCCTTAGGGATACATTGCCACCGAAAATGCTCTATTATCGTGAGCATTTTCTACATATATCGGACGAGGGCTTCATCGAGATTCTGAGATACATGCAAACATACCTACCCCACCACCTTCGAGTCGTCATTGGGAAGCTCCGGGTTTCATCACATCAGCTCGAGATTGAGAGGGGTCGGTCAAGGGGAGTCCCCCGTGAGGAGAGGTGGTGCCCGGTATGCCACACAGAGGTAGAGAGTGAGGAGCATTTTGTTATCCGATGCCGAGCATACTTAGACCTACGAGCACAATTCCAGAGTGCATGACTATGAGAGACCAGCAACACTTGGGACACTTCCTCAGTGCAGCATACGAGAGGCGAGAGCGGTCACTACAGCCCACACATCAGACACATGTGAGTACCCAGCAGACCATTACTCAGTTCTTTCAGCAAGCTGAGCTACAACAGAGAGGTCCATCTATAGGGCTCTCACTACACCAGGAAGCAGCACAGAGAGCATGACGCCGACCACGCATGGTTGGATATCGTCGACCACGACTATATCAGGAGGATATCTCACGCATCAGGACAGCCTATGACCGCATGATGGAGCACAGGCGTACCACCACCCCATGGGTTGTCTTCCTTCAAGAGGCACGCAGACCACCACCGATGTACCACATACTACACCCACCTCCACCCATCACCAGTAGCTACGGTATTTTACTCACTCATATTATGGATCCCCCATCATCCATGTATTAGGTGGCCGTTATCTGCAGAGTGAGAGCCACGCTCCCCAGCCTTTTCCAGCCCAATATAGTTTTGTGTAGCAAGTACTTTTTATTTCATTTCATTTTCTATACAGGGTTACTACATTTGTACATGGTTTTGTCTCATAGGCCAAGTTTGGCCTCCAGAAGACGTTAATATGACTTTCTTTCTTTCTTTCTTTCTTTCCCTCCCTCCCCTCCCCCCCACCCTCCCTCCCTCCCCCCTTCCCCCCCCCCCCCCCCCTCCCTCCCTCCCCCCTTCCCTCCCTCCCTCCCTCGCTCCCTTCCCCCCCCCTCCCTCCCTCCCCCCCCCCCCTCCCTTTCCCCCCCCCCTTCCCTCCCTCCCCCCCCCCCCCTCCCTTCCCCCCCCCCTCCCTCCCTCCCCCCTCCCTCCCTCCCCCCCCCTCCCTTCCCCCCCCCCCCCCCCCTTCCCCCTCCCTTCCCCCCTCCCTCCCTCCCTCCCTCGCTCCCTCCCTCCCTCCCTCCCTCCCTCCCTCCCTCCCTCCCTCCCTCCCTCCCTCCCTCCCTCCCTCTCTCTCTCTCTCTCTCTCTCTCTCTCTCTCTCTCTCTCTCTCTCTCTCTCTCTCTCTCTCTCTCTCTCTCTCTCTCTCTCTCTCTCTCTCTCTCCTCTCTCTCTCTCTCTCTCTCTCTCTCTCTCTCTCTCTCTCTCTCTCTCTCTCTCTCTCTCTCTCTCATCACGCATATCTTGCCCTATCCATTCGCGGCTCACCATGCATACCCCACCCCGTCACCACACAGCCACGAGCCCGTACCACCATTCACTTTAGACATGAGCTAGCACATATCTATAGCTCCCATGTTCGAGAGCGCATCTACTCCCTTGATCCCTCTGCCTCCTTGGACACCCTCACCGCCCACTTCTCCTCGATCCTCCATACATCTGCTACTCTCAGCTTCCCATACACCACCCACAGCACTGCACATCCGACACGGTTGGGGCATACACCCCAGAATAGATGGTACGATGAGGAGTGTAGGCGACTATACCGACATCTCAGAGCACAGAGTATCTTGGGATCCATCACAGAGAGGGAGGCACGACGACAGATGCGAGCCCTCACACGCCGGAAGCGGCGAGCTTTCGAGGAGCGACAGGAGGCAGAGTTGATCGACCTTCTCATGAGTAGGGATTGTGCCACCGCGTGGAGGGCACTACGTGAGCCACGTCCACCTACACCCATAGCCGATCCTTCGACTTGGCACACCTACGCCCAGAGGTTATATGACGTCCCAGGACAGCCACCATTACCGATTCCTTCCACACCGCGTCCGGTGATATCCACCCTCTTCACAGCAGGCATGGTACGACAGGCCATCCATAGGCTACAGCATGGCCGTTCAGCAGACCACACGGGGCTACAGGGAGAGCACTTTATATACGCAGCAGATGTAGTTTCCCACTTGATCGCCCATCTCTTCAACCGTGCTTTGGTCGAGGGATTACCCGACTCATGGACTATGCATACCATTACGCCTATCCATAAGTCCGGCGATATGATGGACCCAGGGAACTAAAGGACTATTATGATAGGCCATATCCTGGCCAAGATCTATGGGGCAGTACTAGAGGCAGAGCTCAGTCCACACGCTGAGGCAGCGGGGATCAGAGCACCCGGCCAGGCAGGCTTCCGCCGCACTTTCTCCACCATCGACCACATCTTCGTGCTTCGTTGCTTGATTGAGAGCGCGAAGGCGAGGAAGCAGAGACTATACTGTTGCTTTGTGGATTTCCGCAAAGCCTTCGACATGGTCCCTCGAGAGAGACTACTACGGAGGCTCCAAGAGTTACAGCTTCCATCAGACATGCTATGGGCCATCCACGCTTTGTATGCACGAGTCACAGGCAGGGTACGCTGCCCCGGCGGTCTATCAGACAGCCTTGTTAGCACCATTGGTGTGAAACAAGGTTGCCCCATCTCACCCACTCTCTTCGGTCTCTACATCGACGAGATCACGGAGTATATACAGCGAGAAGGAGGGAGAGGAGGAGACATCGGAGGTACGCCAGTACATATCCTATTATATGCTCATGACATTGTCCTTCTCTCAGAGTCACAGGAGGGGTTGCAGTCACATTTACAGGCGCTCAGGCGCTCGATACCTTTTGCATGGAGAGAGGACTCACAGTGAACCTTGGCAAGACCAAGGTCATGATCTTCCATACCTCCAGGACAGTACGCCATCGCGCCTCTTTCACAGCAGCTGGAGGACAGATAGAGGTAGTGGACTCCTACGTCTACCTAAGTATCACCTTCTCGGGCAGCACAGGGGTATTCTCCATGGCACAGGCTGCGAGAGATAGATTGACGCGAGGTTATGTGGCACTTGCAGGATTGGAGAGACGCTGCTTTCAAACACATTTTCAGGAGCCCCGGACTAAGGGGTGGCTCTTTGACACTCTAGTGACACCCGCATTGATGTACGCAGCAGCAGTATGGGCACCAGGGATCACAGAGGCGATGTGGACGCAGATTGAGAGGCCCCAGATCACCATGATATCACGCTTGCTGCGAAGCAAGCCCTCCGTTCCACATGACATTATACGAGCTGAGCTTGGCACACCACCGATGCTAGTGGAGGCCCTCTTCCAGTTGGTGACCTTTATTCTGAGAGTCAGAGAGCTCCCCACTAGCCGACTCACCAGGCTTGCATTTGAGAGCTCTAGACATTTGGCAGAGACAGGGCATGAGAGAGTATGGTATGCACAGACTTACCGATGGTTAGCAGACCATGGCATGAGCATTACGGATCTCCCCCCTTTTCAGTATGACCTCTCTTCCCCCCACATTACCCTCTCTCGTTCGGAGAGGAATAGGATCATCCGTCAGGACCTACTACAGATACACGTCAGGGAGACATGGATAGCACCACGGGAGCCTCTTCCCACAAAGAGGCAACACTACAGAGAGCACTTCCTAACTGTGACAGCGGATGGTTTCATTCAGAGACCACGATACATGGATACATATATGGCACCAGCTGAGAGAGTGGCCATTGGGCAGCTCAGAGTATCATCACACCAGCTCGAGATTGAGATTGGGCGAGCCACACATACCCCCAGGGATGAGCGATTATGCAGGATATGTAGAGAGGAGGTGGAGGACGAGGAGCACTACACATGTAGATGCCAGGCATATGAGGACATCAGAGACCGCTACCCACAGCTCTTCAGGGGGGCCTAGAGAGATCAGGGCTTTATTGGGGACAGAGGACCAGCGCCCTCTAGGTCGTTTCCTAGTAGAGCTCAAGCACCACCGCGCATCACTCCTCCAGCAGCAGATGGAGATACACCTGGCCCCCCCCCCCTCAGACTCATATTACAGATTTTTTCAGACCCACATACACTCGAGGGCCCAGCTCGATGCGGGGTGTCACATTACACAGAGCAGAGGAGCTTAGACGACAGCGTCGACGACCGAGACCCCTTGTCCGGAGAGCTCGTCCACATCAGAGAGAGATTCAGGCGATTCACGCACGCCATGACATGGAGATACAGAGACGTCAGCAGCGCACCCCTATCGATTTGGACGCCCAGAGCATTTTGAGGATCGCCATGATGCCTTACCCACCGATGCATTATATCCTACACCAGCTCCAGGCATTTAGGGGGTTGTGACACCATCGAGCCTCCCCTCCCTATGCATATCATGTTTGTATCTCACCCATTGAGCATATAGAGTGCATACCCATAGCACCCCACACCCTTGATGCCAGCTACTATCCCTCCTTTTATACCCGTTTGTAGTACTCGCACTTTATTTTCATTTTGGATCACAGTGGATTGGATCATACTGATGTATATGTTTTGTCTCATAGGCCGATTTTGGCCTCTAATAGACGTTAAAAAGTCTTTCTTTCTTTCTCTCTCTCTCTCTCTCTCTCTCTCTCTCTCTCTCTCTCTCTCTCTCTCTCTCTCTCTCTCTCTCTCTCTCTCTCTCTCTCTCTCTCTCTCTCTCTCTCTCTCTCTCTCTCTCTCTCTCTCTCTCTCTCTCCGCCCCCCCCCGACAAGTGAGCTCGCCATCCTCCTGCCACATGCATCTCGCCATTTCCTACTACCTACAGAAAACCCTAAAAAAATCTGACACAGTAAGAAGTATAGAAATGATCTTTCAGTAAGCATCAAAGGGGGATATGTCATAGTTTTTGAAGCTCGTCAAATATCCTCAGATATGCTACAGTTCAATGCTTCTTTCTAAGCTATTTTCAGACCATCTAAAATCTCAGTCGCAAAGTTGATTCCAAGAGCTGTCGGACGAGCTCTACCAACTTAGGTTTGAGTTTGTGTTCATCTCCCTAAGAGGGGGACACATGGCAAAAGAGGAGAATTTACTCAAATTAGAAGACAAATTCCACAAGACCCTCAAGGACAACAAGAAGCTTATGAACTCCACAATCGACGACATCATTGCCTGCCTATCCAAGCTCGAAAAAGGCACTGAATCACTCCATAAAGAGAAGGAACAATGGAAGAAAGAGAAAGAGGAGTGGGAGAAGAGGAGGATGACAGAAAAAGAAATATGGGAAGGGGCACAAGAGGAATGGAAGAAAGAAAGTGACTATTTGAAGGGAGAGATAGCCCTCCTCAAGGCAACCATGGCATCAATCTCCCCCCGAGGAAGGTGAGATCCATAGCACCACTAAGGAAGCCCTCAAAAAGAAATCACAAAAGCCTTGACCGAGCACATGGAAGACAAACTCAAAGCCACCAAAGAGGGTTGGGTGGAAGTAGTTAAAAAAAACATCACGAAAGAAGCTCGAAAAGAAGCACATAAAGAAGAGACTCTCATCGTACACAACTGTAAGGATTCAAATATGGTGTTGAGGAGGTAGAGGACTTGCTGGAGTGTGTGTACGTGCCTCAAAAGCGGAGGCGCTAGTCTTGGAATGGAGGGCGAGAGCAAAAGGTGAGCAACAGCTCGTTGGGGAGAGAGAGTTGGTCGACAAATTTTGGAGGGGCTCCAAATGAATGACTTCCCCAAAGTCTTATCCAGTTATGTTATATAGGACCCTTTTAAGGTTGGCCAAGTTCATATTGAACTTGGTCCGAAAATAAAGAATAAGTGACATAGCCTTATAAATAGGCCTATACACATGTATACACTATAAAGGGGTCATTTAGGACTTTATCCCAACAACCTCCCACTTAAAGGCATAAATGGCGCATTTAAACTATGTAACTCCCACCATCTGTATACATAACTGATGTTGTGCTTTGGGTAAGCACTTAATGAGAACATCCCGATGATGTATGGACTTTAACCGATGTGATAAGGCCATCCTCAAGCACTTCTCGAATGAAGTGATATCGCACATCAATATGTTTTGTGTGTGCATGAAACATGGCATTCTTTGCCAAACATATGGCACTCTGGCTATCACAACCAAGCATAGGTGCTTTGTGAGGCAAACCAAACTCAATGCAAAGACGTGCTAACCATATTGCTTCCTTGGAAGCTTGAGTGGCTGAAATATATTCAGCCTCAGTAGTAGACAAAGCAACAATCTTTTGCAGTCTACTCCACCATGATACAGCACCACCTGCAAGAGTGAACATGTGGATTTTCGTGTATCCAGATCACCTACCATGTCAAAATCACAAAATCCCTTTAGCTCTAATCATAGCAGAGGCATTTGTTTTAAGCAAAGTCACACGGGGACGCGTCCCGGGGTCCTAGGGACGCCGGGACGCCGGGACGCCGTCCCCTCAAGCTAATTCCTCAGGACAACTAGCCGAGACAGCAGGTGTCCCCTTACACCTCTCTGTAATAGCAAACCATCCTTGGGACGCGTCCAAAGACGGATTCTTGTCATGACCATGTTTGGGGACGGAAATCCGAGAGGGCTCCTATGTTAGGCTGACTTTTCTTGCCAAAAAAACTTCAAGTTGTTTTGCCTCTCTTTTAGAGTTTCTTAAGCCAATGTTAGGGGGTCTTTATAACCTTCTTGAGGGCCATAAGCAACCATAAATAGAGGCCGTTGCTCCCTTCACTTTTTCTCCTTGGAGTCATATGTATTGAGGCTTAAGATACCTTCAACCATATGTGGAAACCCTCTCCATTCTCTGTTCACCTTATGATGAAGATGTTGATGTAGAATCTTTTTTTTTCGAACCAATGAAATATAAATGACAATTTCTGAATGTTAAATCTTCAAAGTGCTTGATACATGTTCATTGTTTCTACTTGAAAAACACGTTTTTTCTTTAGTATGTTCTTATTGGTCCTTTCATATGTTCAAACTTCACGCATTCATTGTGCATTACTTCTTTGATATTTTTGGAAAAATCAGCATTTTTTTAGTGCCGTCCCAGGAACGCGTCCCCGGGACACCCTAAGCTCAATCCGTGTCCCGGAGACACCACCGTTCCCACCCGACCCCATCCCTTGGTGACTTTGGTTTTTAGTCCCTTTCACGTACCTCATAATGGACTTTAATGCATTCCAATGTGACTGGCCTGGATTAGCCATAAATCGGCTTACAACTCCCACTACATAGGCAATGTCAGGCCTAGTAGCAACCATAGCATACATAAGTGAACCAAAAGCTGAAGCATAAGGACACCTTGCATATCATTGAGTGCTTCTTGTGTCTTGGGACAATCTTCCTTGGAGATTTTATCATATGGCTATAATGACACTCCAAGAGGCTTTGAATCAGCCATGTTAAATCTGTCCAGCACCTTTTAAATGTATTTTTCTTGAGATAAATACAATATGTGTTGTTCCCTTTGCCTCCTAATCCTTACTCCAAGTACATGTTTAGCTGCCCGAAGGTCTTTCATTGAAAATGCAGATTTCGGCTGCTCTTTAAGGGCATCAACAGTGCTCCTTTTCTTGGAAGCAATGAGCATATCATCAACATAGAGCACAAGAATGATTGAGCTGCCATCTTCATCACGTTTTGTGTACAAACAATGATCTGCATGGCTTCTTTTATACCCATGTTTGAGCATAAAAGCATCAAACTTTTGTACCATTGCCTAGAAGCTTGCTCCCGCCCATACAAGCTTCTATTGAGCTTACATACAAGATGTTCCTTTCCAAGAATAACAAAACCTTCCGATTGTTTCATGTATAGCTCTTCCTCAACATCACCATGCAAGAAAGCTGTATGTACATCCATTTGGTCCAGCTCTATATCAAGAGCAGCCACTATGGCAAAAAATACCTGCAAAGTGGTCATCTTCACTACAGGAGAAAACACTTCTTGGAAATCTATGCCCTTAGTTTGAGCATATCCTTTTGCAACCAGCCTTGCTTTATACTTCGGTTTCTCATCAACAGTCTTGATTTTATATATCCATTTGTTAGGAATAGCTTCCCTTCTTTTGGCAACTCAACCAAGTCCCAAGTATTATTAGAATGCAAAGCTTTAATTTCTTCCTGCATAGCACGCTCCCACTTATTGTTGTGCTCACATGCTTTTGCCTCTCTCTATATGTAAGAGGTTCTCCCTCATAATTCAACATAATATAGTGCAGCAAAGGGTCATATCTACTCACATTACGCTTAATACGAGTAGATCGTCTCACCCAATGATCCAAATTCTCTCGCAATGGATCTACATCAGGTGGTATAATAAAATCATTATTTACATGCTGCTATACATCATTTCCAGCATTGTTTTCAGCATATATATATATATATATATATATATATATATATATATATATATATATATATATATATATATATATATATATATATATATATATATATATATATATATATATATATGTGTGTGTATATATATACATACATATATATGTGTATATATATACATACATATATATGTATGTATATATATGTATGTATATATATATATGTATGTATATATATGTATGTATATATATATATGTATGTATATATATATATATATATATATATATATATCTATATATATATATATATATATATATATATATATATATATATATATATATATATATACATATATACATACATATATATATACATACATATATATACATACATATATATGTATGTATATACATACATATATATACATACATATATATATATACATATATATATACATACATACATACATACATACATACATACATACATACATATATATATATATATATATATATATATATATATATATATATATATATATATATATATAGAGAGAGAGAGAGAGAGAGAGAGATAAATAGATGTAGATGTAGATGTAGATGTAGTAGATGTAGATGTCGTGGATGTAGATGTAGATATAGATATAGATGTAGATGTAGATGTAGATTCTAGTGTCTCATGGATCTTGCAAAATGTTTCTCACATTTACGAAAAGGACCTTTTCTTCGGCATAAACTTATGTATATATGTATGTACGTATGTAGGATTTCGTGATCTATGACCTTGATCTATGAGATCAAGTTATCATCCAACATCTCTTGATGAAATGGTATTTCATATGAATATACTTTGTGTGAGAATTGAACATGGCATTCTTTGAAAGATATGCCACTTATGGAGTTGTGAATGACCACATCACCTACCATGTATGATAGAATCCTTTCAATTCTAATGCACCCTTCCATAACAAAGCCCGTTAGTGTTTAAGATCACGAAAAAAAAATTGAAAAAAAACTTTAAGCACCGGATGAAACGGTGCGAACTGGAAGCACCGCACTGCATGAACAGATAAATTCGGTGCACTAACCGGTGCTCCTATGCTTCATTAAAAACAACATCCCGGCTGTGTATGAAGCTTTTTTAGCCGAGGTAACCATATTCTATAACCCATTTCACCACCTTCACCATATCGCATGAAGAGGCGCCTTAAATGGATTTGGCATCAAGTTTACTCCTCAACTCAGGCCTTATGTGTACAAAAGCTTCACAGCCAAAGACGTGTAAGTGATCATATGAAGAAGGTTTGCCAGACCAAACCTCTTGAGGGATGTCACCTTTCAAGGACATGTGAGGGGATCGATTGCATATATGTATTGCAATTTTAAGAGCCTCTCCCCAAAAACCATAAGGGAGATTAGTTATGGACAGCATGCATCTCACCCTCTTACAAAGAGTCCGATTATACCTTTCAGCCACACCATTAGAAGAGGGGCTGCATGGAACAGTAAGCTCTCTATTTATGCCCAAATTTTCACAAAAATTTTTGAATTCAGCACTTGTGAACTCACCCCCATTATCCGTACGTAAGCATTTCAGCTTTCTACCTGTTTGGGTAGTCACATATGCATGAAATCTCTTAAACACAGCAAACGCTTCGTCTTTTGATTTGAGTAATTGCACCCAAATCTTCCTAGAAAAATCATCAACAAAAGAAATAAAATACAAAGCACCCCCCCATGCTTCATACATCAGAATGGACAAGGTCTAATATACAAGACTTACGAGACACACCAGAGTAATAGGAATTTTTCACTTGCTTTCCATAAAGACAATCATTACAAAAATCTAGCTTAGTGCCTTTAACATCAAGCTTCTTCAAGTTACAAAGTTTGGATAGACCCTTTGGCTCATATGGCCAAGTCTTTTATGCCACAATTCCATATGAAAATTAATCTCAGCCAATGCAATGAATTTGCCAAACAAGACCTTTCCATGCAAGCAATACAAAGTTCCCCTTTTCGTGCCTTTAACATGACCCTCTATCAAATAAAACGTTGTAACCATGCATATCCATTTGCCCAATAGAGAACAAACTCTTCTTGATTCCTGGGACATATCTTACATTATGCAGGACTAGCGCATTTGTACCATCTGTCAAAAGATGCACAGTGCCAATACTTTCAATGGGACACGCATGATCATTCCCTAGGTATACATGGCCATGGCTGCCTACATGAAAAGTAACAAAACACTCTTTCACAGGAGTCACATGAAACGAAGCACCAGAATCAACAATCCATGTCTGGGATAATGCATCATTTACAGTCAATAAAGAAGCAACCAGATCACTTTTAGTGATCGAGATGTCTTGTACATGAACATTGCAAGAGGCATCATGTGCATGAGCATCATCAACTCATATAATAGCACATAAGATATCTTCCATATTTGAAAGCTCCTCAATAACAATACTAGAGGCCACACCGGCCTTCTCCTTTTCTTTCTGGCTGTCCTGTCCATCCATCTTGTCTTCTTTCTTTCCCTTTTCTTTTGTCTCGAGCATTCTTCTTCCTCTCAAGCTTTGCCTTATGGTATCAGCAGTCCGGCTTCTTGTGACCTTTCCTACCACACTAGTAACATGTCACATCACTACCCTACTTCTTGCTAGAGCTTCCCCTTTCTTTGCTTTCGCTCTTACTTCTCTGTGAATAAGAGCCCTTCTTCTCTCATCTTCCTCTGACAATGTTTGCAGAGGTGCCTCCCTCACGACTTGCTCTTCTCCTCATCTCTTCATTCAATATAGAACCCCTCACACCATCAAAAGTAAGATTGGGGTCATTTGATAATGAGACCACCAAGGTCTCCCAAGAATCAGGAAGTTTCATAAGCAAAAAAATAGCTTTCAACTTATCATCGAAGGGAGGAATCCCTGAGTCCTTCAACTGTGATAGAGTACCTGTAAACTGAGACAAGTGCTCTGCCGCGCTCTTGGACTCGTCCAACTCCATGCCAACTAATTTCCTCATCAGATGTACCTGATTAAGAGGTGTGGTGTTCTCATAAGTTGCCTTAAGCTTGGCCCACAGCTGTAAAGCTATACTGATGCCTTTGAGGTCTACAAGAATATCATCTAACACGGCCATTTTTATGTAAGTGATTGCCCTTCTATTCAAATTATGTCACGCATCATCCGACATGCCTTCCGGCTTTCCTGCTTCCAATGTCGTGTCACAATCTTTGAGGAAGAGAATTCCCTAAATTCGGTCCTTCCAAAGATCAAATCTTGTGCACTCGAAGCAGCGAATCTCAAAAAGATTCTTCATATTTGAGGACGACAATGCCATGGTTGCACAAATAAGAGGTTAATGTGTTGAAACTTTGGGCAAAATGCACCAAAATCAGGGTACCACAAGTGGTGCACAATGGCTTCAAATAGTTGTAAGAGCAAAATGGAGCAAAATCGAGACGATTGGAGCGCAAAATTAGAATCTGAAATTTTCTGCAGAAAATTCAAGCAAGCGAATTTATGCAAAAAATCAACAATTTTGATTTCTTTTGACCTCAATATGCATAGATAAGGCTATAATGCAGCCTTTAGAACCAAATAGGAGCAAAAGCCTCCAATTTCGCTTCATAAATTCTTGAAATCTCAGAAAAATACCACACTGTACATAAGCAATTTCTTTTGCCAGAATTCAATACATAAGGTGCTAGTCCTGTGTATTGCTGTTATGACCTGTAAAACACATGTTCAGACCTGTAAAACACCTGTTTAGACCTGTAAAACACCTAAAAACAACTTGTTATGGGCTGTTGAGACGCCCAAGGTGTTCCTCTTGACCTCGGAGCAAAGTTCTTTGCGATGAAATCGAAGATTATCGCGAAAAGTGGGGTTTCCATTGCTGTACAGGACCTGCGCAGCAGCTCTGAAACCCTAATTGTGCTTTGATACCAGTTGAAAGGGTTCAAACATGGTGCTGAGGAGGTAGAGGAATTGTTGTAGTGTGTGCGCGCCTCAAAAGTGGAGGCGTTGGTCTTGGAATGGAAGGCGATAGCAAAAGGTGAGGCGCAGCTGGTTTGTGGTTCCTTTTTTTTTGGGGGGGGAGGGGGGGGGGGGGAGAGAAAGAAAGAAAGAAAGAAAGATATATTAACGTCCACGGGAGGCCGAAATCGACCTATGGGACCGATCAGGTACATCAAAACATTACATTCCACTTGGGGGGGAAGCCCTCAAGGGGCTATAATAAAAGGGAAAAATCAAAATAAAAGGGGGGGATGTGGCTTCCAAAGCACTCTTATGACTCATAAGAGTTTCAAAATTACATCAATATATATTACAAATGAGGGAGATAGCTGTTTCTTCCTATGTGGTATGGGTATGGAAATCTCTGATAATAGCTTGAACGCCTCTGTATACTGCCCACTTTCCATTCTTCCTGGCTTCTCTGACTTTAGTTAACTCCGCTGGTCGATTTTTAAGTTGGAGTGGGGTGAGTTCATCTGCTATCCATACTTTAGTACCTTGTAGTGACTTTGCTTGCTTCATGACAGCTATCTTATCTGACATGTCAAAATAGCTTACCCTTGCCTGAGTTCCTTTGGGTGTGATGAAGACCGGAGACCCTAGATTGATGAAGGGGACCACCTTGGTTAGTTGTGCTTCTAGTACTTCTGTTTCAAGGATGCAGTCATCTTTTAACTCGGGTGCGATGTCCTCTCTGTCCCATCCTAGGGGGAGGCCTCCAATCCTGATAACTTTCTTGTTGCCGTCCACCAATTCCTGCTCCTTTACCACAGCCATTACTTCTTTTGAAAAATGTGTAGAGCTGGATAGTTTTACCTCGGATAATTGTGTTGTCAAGTCGACTTTATTTGTTGATTCAGCTCCTGTTTGCTGGCTGTTTCCTTGTGTTTCATCAAGTTTTTGTTGCAATCTAGCTATTTGTTCATCTTTCTTACTAATTTCCTGCTTCATTGCTTCCATTTCTCCTTGGAGTTTCTTCAGTTCTTGGAGTAAGTAAGACTCCCATGCTGTTGGTTTGTTGACTGGGGTTGGTATAGAAAGCGGCTAGTGCAACAGGGCAGAGGCAAAGCTTTTCCTGCCTTCCATGTTGTTGCTGTAGACAAGGGAGCGAGGAGAAGGGTGCTGGAAAGCTCAAGGAGAGGGTCCCCTCCCTCACCCTCCCCTCGAGATGAAGAAAGAGGGGGGCTGCTCCCCTCTCTCTCTCTCTGACGCGCGGGTCTGACGCGCTCTGACACGGGGTCTGACGCGTTCTGACGCGTTCTGACGCGCGGGTCTGACGCACAGGTAGAGCAGGTCTGACACGCGGGTCTTACGCCCTCTGACGCGCGGATCTGACGAGAGAGAGAGAGAGAGAGAGAGAGGGAGGGAGGGAGGGAGGGAGGGAGGGAGAGAGAGAGAGAGAGAGAGGAGAGATAGTTGGTCGTTTTGAGGGGCTCCAAATGAATGACTTCCCCAAAGTCTTATTGAGTTATGTTATATAGGACCCTTTTAGGGTTGGCAAAGTTCATATTGAGCTTTGCCTAAAAATAAAGAATAAGTGACATAGCCTTTACAAATAGGCTTATACACATGTATACACTATAAAGGGGTCATTTAGGACTTTATCCCAACACACAACACCATCGAGGAGGAGAGGACGAGGCAAGCCCGATGCCTCAATGTACAAGTCACAGGAATGGGAGAGAGAGAAAGATCCACTCTAGGAGAGGATGGGAAGATGTTATGCACCAAACTTGAATACAAGGACGGGGAACCATCTCCTTTCACTAAAGCTTGGAGGGTCGACAAAGATGCCACTAAGCAACGAGCCCTCATCCTCCACTTCCCCGATGGTGAGTCACGATCTACTTTCCTTCGGGAGAGGGTGATCCTACGAGGGCTTGACGGCCCACCCATCTACCTCGACCATGACCTCACCACAATGCAAGTCGCACACAAGCGTGCATATTCGCCTAGGGTGCACCAAGCCCACAGAGAGGGGACGCGAGCATCCTACAAAAACGATCGAGTCATCATAGACGGCAAGACCATCGCATAGGGACTCGCAGCCTATGGGAAACGAGAAGAGATAAGCTTGGAAGTTTGGAATTGCAACGGAGACCTATGGACACACCCTGAGAGACTTGAGGAGGTGATGAGAGGTCACGACATCATCCTACTTACAGAGACACATGAAAGCCAAGATAGAGGATTGCCCCGGATACATGGTTTCCAGTGGGAGTCTCTACACCGAGGATGCACATGAAAGCACATATCTCGAGGGTCAGGAGGGGTGGTCGTACTTTTTAGACAAGGACTACACAGTACATTACAGATTATTGCCCGCGACCCACGGGCTCGATTATATGGATCCGCCTTGAGCTATCACACGACAATTCCATCTACATAGCCATATGTTATTTCATCCCCACACTAAGCATGACTCTTCATCAAGGGAGACTTCACTTTATGCATGTCTATCAAATGAGATCATGGAGTACTCCACGCTTGGTGAAGTCTTCCTCACGCGAGACTTCAATGCTCGCACACGCAGTGAGCAGTGCGAGACATATGACCATGAGGATCCAAAGGCACTACATACCCTACAGGAGGATACTATCATGAGGCACTCCGCAAACAGCGCTCATGTCACAACATATGGACGACATCTACTCAAGCTTGGCTTTGAACACAATCTCATCATCTATAACGGGATGGCTACTACTTCAGGAGGATTGACATGTATGGCACATGGGTATGGAGGGGAGAGGAGGGAGCACAATCGATTATATCTTAGGACCCATGGAGGCCACCCACCTTATTATATCACTTACAATCCCACCCATACCCATCAGAGCCGATCACATGTACCTCTCCTTTCCATCTCTAGAGATAGTACCCCACATAAACCCATACCATGTACCCCCCACACCACCATTCACTTCAATCGTGAGCTAGCTCCTCTTTACTCATCAGAGGTCGAGTGTATGGTGCTTTGGATAAGTACAAAGCAAGACTTGTAGCTAAGGGATATAAGCTGAAGCACGACATTGATTATGAAAAAACCTTTGCCCCTACTGTACAACATATAAGATTCATTCTCACATTAAGTGCACAATTTAAATGGCCAATCTATCAACTCGATGTCAAAATTGCTTTCCTAAATGATGATTTTCAAGAAGAATTATGCATTGAACAAATTGAAGGTTTCAAGGTCAAAGGCAAGGAAGATCATGTATACAAACTTTACAAAGCACTTTATGGACTTAAGCAAGCTCTCAAGGCCTAGTATGGAAAGATCCATAAGTTCTTTAGCTAAAGGATTTCAAAGGAGCATTGTTGATGCTAACTTATACATATACAAGAAAAAGTCCTTAGTTGCAATCATCATCCTTAAGTCGATGACTTGATTTTGACACAATAAGACCAAGAGCACATCCAATTCATCATCACATAGCTTCACCTTGAGTATTCCATGACAGATCTTGGCCTACTTTACTATTTCTTAGGCATGGAAGTGTGGCAAACAAAAGAAGGTATATTCCTCTCATAAAAGTACCGCTATGATCTTCTTTCCAAGTATAACATGGACTAGTATGGCTTAGTATCTACACAACTTGATCCAAACATCAAGCTCACACTGGAGGGCTCATCACTAGTGGATGTGCATGCTTATCAACAGTTTGTTTGCTCTTTACTTTACTTAGCCAGCACGAGACCAAATATTGTATATGCAATTGGTATACTCGGACAATTTGCTCATCAACCTCGTCAAACACATTGGGATGCTTCTCAGAGATGACTACGATACCTTGTCCTCACCCAACATCATGATCTTTGGTACAGAGGGGCATCAAACTGGTAAGATATTTAGATTCAGATTGTGCTTGTGATCCTGATTCCCGATGGTCTACTTTTGGATACATATTCTTTCTTGGCTCAGGACCTATCTCTTGGGCAAATAAGATGCAATCTATAGTTGCTCTATCATCCATAAGGCCGAGTATCGAGCATCCAGCTTTGCAACATGTGAGGCGATCTCGCTTTGACGTTTATTATCTGACGTTGGTATTTTGCAAGATACTCCAACATGCATCCTCTCGATATACTTCATCCGAGCATGGAAGTATATCGAGATCCAGTACCATTTCATCCGTGAGAAGCTCATATCACACGAGATTACTCTGGAGTAATGTACCTCTCAAGAAAACATGGCGGACATGTTCATGAAGGCTTTACCTCCAGTTCCACTCGAGCGCTTAATGGACCTCTCTAGCATTCAACTGCTCCAAAATGGAGCTGCAAAGGGGGTGTTGACCACATGAGTTCTTCTTCTTCATTTCCATTTGTATCCACATGAGTGAATCTCCATTTTGTATCCAGAAGACACTCCATTTTCATATTATTTGTATCTCATTGTATTTGGGTACCTTTCCTAGGAGAATTATCCCACATATGATGTACTTTAGAGAGCCTTCTCCAACTCTATCTATATAAGGAGGACTTGTCCCCCACTTTGTAATTGGTTAGAAGTTTGTAGAGCCTACTCCATGCTCTTGGCAAGCTCATTTCCGATCCATGTGAGTTTACCGATTTCTTGATCTACTCATTTTGAGTCTCTCACACTCTTTCATTTTGTGAGTATACTCTTCTTTTCATTTTGCTTCCGTGCATGTACTCTCTACATGAGAGTCTCCCAGGACTCAAGAATGTCATCAGCGAAAAAATCGCTTTCAGTTTATCATTAAAAGTTGATAGACCTTAATGTTGGAGTTGAGAGAGGATACCTCTGAACAATGATAAGTGTTGAACTGCATTTTTCAACTCATCAAGCTGCATATTGATGAGCTTTCTTGTTAGGTGAACTCCGTTCATAGGATATGTAGCGTTCAGCTTTTCCTCCACTTCATAAGAAGTGGCAAGCCCCTTCAAATCCACCAAAATCTCATCACATACAGCCATCTTAATGTATGTGATGGTTTTCTTGTTGAGATTATTTCAAGTCGCACCTGTCATTCCCTCTGGTTTAATTTGTGCAAGAGCTGCTTAGCATTCTTTTAAGAAAATAATGTCATGCATTATTTCCTTCCAAAGGTCGAAACCACTTCCTTTAAACCTTTTTATTTCAAAAAAACTCTTCACTTTTGCAGAGGAAGCTTCCATCTTGTGTCTATTGGGTGTCAAAGAGAAGTAATAGACCAAAAATGGTCAAAAAATATAGAAGCCTTAAATCTCAAATTTTTTGCAAAAAAAAAATCAGAAATCAAATTCTCCCAAATTTACAACTATTTATTATCATTTTGACCACAAATAGCATACATAATGCAAGAAGAATGTTCGAGGAAGTTAAAATTGCAAAGACCCCAATTTGCATCTGCAAAATGACCTACAATTGAACCTTTTCAGCCTAGAAAGGCCTGCTCTAATTTAATTTCCAACCAATACGACTCCCCAAAAAAGTTTTACATTCACTCGTACTCAAAATGAGTGCGTTAAGATGCAATAATGACCTTCGACAGTTTGATGCTGAAACACACATGTGAGAAGAGATTTCAACTTGAAAATGAAGCTTTTTTGTGATGAATCTCTCCAAAAATTGAATAATTTCTTCAATTCACTATATGCTTAAGTATTCTTCCAAAAGGAGCACTTTTATCACGAAAAGCAAAAGTTTTTCGAGATGATAATCTCTCAAATGCAACAAAATGCCTTCATTTTAGCATAGATTGAAGTATAAAAGCATTTGAAACAACTTCATCACAATGGAACATCTCAAAGCTTTGATACCCATTGAAAGAGGCTACGGAGAGCTACACAATGGGGTGCTCGATTGCACCAAGCACCAAACAAGTGAGCTTTTGCATGAGGAGAGAGAAAATAGAGAGAAACCTACGCAAAAATTTGGAAAAGAAGATGGAGAAGTTGGACTTGAAAAAAGTCACATTCGATTTATGAGAGTTTGGAACCAAGTTTTATTGATAAGTGATTTTTAGGTTATTTGGACATGTTATCACATGACCAATGACCAAAAGTCATAAAAATAATGCAAATGCCTATAACTCCCTAATTTAGGGTCAGAAAAATATAACAAAAATATGGTTGGAAAGCACTCGAAGAGAGCTCTCACTTGGAAGAATCCAAAAATAGAAAAAAGGAGAATCCTTGGGGCCTTTATCCCCAACAAAATGACAATAGTCAAAGTTGTTCAATGTAGGGGAAATATAGCATGGATGTTAAGTGAGAGTTTGGAATGTTGGAAAGCAAAGCAATTGCCAATCACTTAGGAGGTAAATGTTAAATTCATATTATATGTTGAAGAACTAGTGAAGGATAAAAATCTATAAAATTATTTTGTGGGCAAGTTATTGTGTGCAACCATAACAAGGCAAGACATTACATATAATGTAGTTACATTGTCACAATACATCCAGGAACCAAGAATACCACACCTACAAGCAATAGAAGAAGAATGTTAAGGTACTTGAAAAGTACCATAAATGAGGTCTTGTGTTAACCTTATGAAGCTAACATATAGGTAAAGGCATTTACAAATGCTTATTGGGTAGGATCAAAGGAAGATAGGAGCACAAATATGCTAGGAACAAAATTTGTGCATTGGTGCTTCTTAGAAGCAATCAAAGTTGCTTTTCCATCTACTAAAGCTAAGTGCAAAAGTTCAGCTCAAGTTTCATGTGAGCTAATGTGGTTAAAGCTCTCTATTGATTTACATTTGCAAGTTGAAACATTTCCTATCATGTGTGATAACTTAAGTAGTGTACACCTCCCTCTGGATTAATGGATAGTTTAAATAGTGACAAAGAGAGAGAACGAGAGAGAAATTACACAAGAATAGAGAAAGAAGTGGAGTTAAGATAGAGAGAGGTATGGACAAAGAGAGGTAAATGCACACAAGATCTTCAAAGTGCCTTGACACTTGTATTCACTCTTCTTTTGATGTGAACCCAAAGGGCCCATTTACAGATGAGGAAGGGACCCTTGATTTTTTTATTTTTATTTTTTATTTTTTATTTTTTGAGGGTACAAGGAAATTGGAAAGCATACTGAAATTGAAATACACACTCACACACCCAACCTCTTAAGGTAGAGGCATCCTTCATGATTGACTCATGGATATGTCCGGCCAGGACTTGAACTCAGGACATCCTCCTGCAGCTTCAAGGCGTCAGCCACTAGGCTACGCGGCCACGGACATGGACCCTTGATTTTTGCAAGAAGCTTCTAGAGAATTCTTTAAGGGTCCCTAAAAATCTTTTTACAAGAATTCTGGTGGAATTATGTAGACATCTTTGAAGTATTTTGTTTCAAATCCCCCTTTCAATAATGAATTTGACTTTTCCTTTTTTGCAAAAAGAAAAGTTGGTACAAAAACTTATTGGAACCTTTTTCAAATAAAAGGTATTCTAAAAAAAATCATCCTACACTATAAAAGATAAATACATTAGTGTTTTTTCAAGTGTTACAAAAAAAAGAGAGAGAAAAGGGGGAGGGAGAAGCCAACAAGGGGTTTTACCCCAATTCAATTGCATCATCCACATGGTACAAAGGTGAGATTTAAATCGTAGATTTAAGTCGGGGTTTAAATCATTTAAATCATAGAGATTTTAAAAAATGAAAATAAAAATCGAGGTTTTTATCCATCATGAACAACTTTTATTTTATTTTGTACTTTGTCATTCATCATTACATCTAAAAGTCTCTCCAAAGCTCATTAACAATGGCAATTACCATAATTGAAGAGATGCCTAGTAAAAGAGAGTATGTTCCTTCATAAGCACATCCACTCTAGATGTTTTGTCAT